>CANXME010000143.1:0-122500 GCA_948144175.1 Closterium sp. NIES-65
ACACACGTGGGTTTAACACACGGTGGATTTAACACACGGTTGGTTGAACATACGGTGGGTTGAACACACGGTGTGTTGAACACACGGTGGGTTGAACACACGGTGGGTTTAACACACGGTGGGTTGAACACACGGTGGGTTGAACACACGGTGAGTTGAATACACGGTGGGTTGAACACACGGTGGTTGAACACACGGTAGGTTGAACACACGGTGGGATGAACACACGGTGGGTTGAACACACGGTGGGTTGAACACACGGTGGGTTGAACACACGGTGGGTTGAACACACGGTGGGTTGAAGACACGGTGGGTTGAAGACACGGTGGGTTGAAGACACGGTGGGTTGAAGACACGGTGGGTTGAACACACGGTGGATTGAACACACGGTGGGTTTAACACACGGTGGGTTGAAGACACGGTGGGTTGAAGACACGGTGGGTTGAACACACGGTGGGTTTAACACACGGTGGATTGAACACACGATGGGTTGAACACATGGTGTGTTGAACACACGGTGGGTTGAACACACGGTGGGTTTAACACACGGTGGGTTTAACACACGGTGGGGTTTCACACGCGTGGGTTTAACACACGGTGGATTTAACACACGGTGGGTTTACCACTCGGTGGGTTGAACACAGGGTGGGTTGAACACACGGTGGGTTGAACACACGGTGTGTTGAACACACGGTGGGTTGAACACACGGTGGGTTGAACACACGGTGGGTTGAACACACGGGGGGTTGAACACACGGTGGGTTGAACACACGGTGGGTTGAACACACGGTGGGTTGAACACACGGTGTGTTGAACACACGGTGGGTTGAACACACGGTAGGTTGAACACACGGTGGGTTGAACACACGGTAGGTTGAACACATGGTGGGTTGAACACACGGTGGGTTGAACACACGGTGGGTTGAACACACGGTGGGTTGAACACACGGTGTGTTGAACACACGGTGGGTTGAACACACGGTGTGTTGAACACACGGTGGGTTTGAACACACGGTTGGTTGAACACACGGTGGGTTGAACACACAGTGGGTTGAACACACGGTGGGTTGAACACACGGTGGGTTGAACACACGGTGGGTTGAACACACGGTAGGTTGAACACACGGTGGGTTGAACACACGGTGGGTTGAACACACGGTGGGTTGAACACACGGTGTGTTGAACACACGGTGGGTTGAACACACGGTGGGTTTAACACACGGTGGTTTTAACACACAGTGGGTTTAACAGATGGTGGGTCTAACACACGGTGGGTTTAACACACGGTGGGTTTAACACACGGTGGGTTGAACACACGGTGGGTTGAACACACGGTAGGTTGAACACACGGTGGGTTGAACACACGGTGGGTTGAACACACGGTGGGTTCAACACACGGTGGGTTTGAACACACGGTGTGTTGAACACACGGTGGGTTGAACACACGGTGGGTTTAACACACGGTGGGTTGAACACACGGTGGGTTTAACACACGGTGGGTTTAACAACCATTGGGTTTAACACACGGTGGGTTGAACACACGGTGGGTTTAACACACGGTGGGTTTAACACACGGTGGGTTGAACACACGGTGGGTTGAACACACGGTAGGTTTAACACACGGTGGGTTGAACACACGGTGGGTTGAACACACGGTGGGTTAAACACATGGTGGGTTGAACACACGGTAGGTTTAACACACGGTGGGTTGAACACACGGTGGGTTGAACACACGGTGGGTTGAACACAGGGTGGGTTGAACACACGGTAGGTTTAACAAACGGTGGGTTGAACAAACGGTGGGTTTAACACACGGTGGGTTTAACACACGGTGGGTTTAATACACGGTGGTTTTAACACACGGTGTGTTGAACACACGGTGGTTTGAACACACGGTAGGTTTAATACACGGTGGGTTGAACACACGGTGGGTTGAACACACGGTGGGTTGAACACACGGTGGGTTTAACACACGGTGGGATTAACACACGGTGGGTTGAACACAGGGTGGGTTTAACACACGGTGGGTTTAACAACCATTGGGTTTAACACACGGTGGGTTGAACACACGGTGGGTTTAACACACGGTGGGTTTAACACACGGTGGGTTGAACACACGGTGGGTTGAACACACGGTAGGTTTAACACACGGTGGGATGAACACACGGTGGGTTGAACACACGGTGGGTTGAACACACGGTGGGTTGAACACACGGTGGGTTGAACACACGGTGGGTTGAACACACGGTGGGTTGAACACACGGTGGGTTGAAGACACGGTGGGTTGAGGACACGGTGGGTTGAACACACGGTGGATTGAACACACGGTGGGTTTAACACACGGTGGGTTGAAGACACGGTGGGTTGAAGACACGGTGGGTTGAACACACGGTGGGTTGAACACACGGTGGGTTTAACACACGGTGGATTGAACACACGGTGGGTTGAACACACGGTGTGTTGAACACACGGTGGGTTAAACACACGGTGGGTTTAACACACGGTGGGTTTAACACTCGGTGGGTTTCACACACGTGGGTTTAACACACGGTGGATTTAACACACGGTGGGTTTAACACTCGGTGGGTTGAACACACGGTGGGTTGAACACACGGTGGGTTGAACACACGGTGTGTTGAAAACACGGTGGGTTGAACACACGGTGGGTTGAACACACGGTGGGTTGAACACACGGGGGGTTGAACACACGGTGGGTTGAACACACGGTGGGTTGAACACACGGTGGGTTGAACACACGGTGGGTTGAACACACGGTGGGTTGAACACACGGTAGGTTGAACACACGGTGGGTTGAACACACGGTGGGTTGAACACACGGTGGGTTGAACACACGGTGGGTTGAACACACGGTGGGTTGATCACACGATGGGTTGAAGACACGGTGGGTTGAAGACACGGTGGGTTGAAGACACGGTGGGTTGAACACACGGTAGGTTTAACACACGGTAGGTTGAAGACACGGTGGGTTGAAGACACGGTGGGTTGAAGACACGGTTGGTTGAACACACGGTGGGTTGAACACACGGTGGGTTTAACACACGGTGGATTGAACACACGGTGGGTTGAACACACGGTGTGTTGAACACACGGTGGGTTGAACACACAGTGGGTTTAACACAGGGTGGGTCTAACACACGGTGGGTCTAACACACGGTGGGTCTAACACACGGTGGGTTGAACACACGGTGGGTTGAACACACGGTGGGCTGAACACGCGGTGTGTTGAACACACGGTGGGGTGAACACACGGTGTGTTGAACACACGGTGGGTTGAACACACGGTGGGTTGAACACACGGTGGATAGAACACACGGTGATGGAAGGAGGGAGAATGGGGCGTGGTGATGGAAGGAGGGAGAATGGGGCGGGGTGATGGAAAGCGGGAGTATGGGGCAGGGTGATGGAAAGCAGAGGATGGGGCGGGGTGATGGAAAGCGGGAGAATGGGGTCGGTGATGGAAAGCGGGGGAATGGGGCAGGGTGATGAAAGCGGGAGAATGGGGCGGGGTAATGAAAGGAGGGAGAATGCGGTTGGGTGATGGAAAGCGGGAGAATGGGGCAGGGTGATGGAAAGCGGGAGAATCGGGCGGGATGATGGAAGTAGGGAGAATGGGGCGAGGTGATGGAAAGCGGGAGAATGGTGCAGGGTGATGGAAAGCGGGAGAATGAGGCGAGGTGATGGAAAGCGGGAGAATAGGGCAGGGTGATGGAAAGCGGGAGAATGGGGCAGGGACATTGAAAGAAGGAGAATAGGGCGGGGTGATGGAAAGCGGGAGAATGGGGCGGGGTGATGGAAAGCAGGAGAATGGGACGGGTTGATGGAAAGCGGGAGAATGGGGCGGGGTCATGGAAAGCGAGAGAATGAGGCGGGGTGATGGAAAGCGGGAGAATAGGGCGGGGTGATGGAAAGCGGGAGAATGGGGCGGGGTGATGGAAGGAGGGAGAATGGGGCGGGGTGATGGAAAGCGGGAGAATGGGGCGGGGTGATGGAAGGAGGGAGAATGTGGCAGGGTGACGGAAAGCGGGAGTATGGGGCGGGACGATGGAAAGCGGGAGAATGGTGCAGGGTGATGGAAAGCGGGAGAATGGGGCGGGGTGATTGAAAAGGGGGAGAATGGGGCGGGGTGATGGAAAGCGGGAGAATGGGCCAGGGTGATGGAAAGCGGGAGAATGGGGCGGGGTGATAGAAGGAGGGAGAATAGGGCGGGGTGATGGAAGGAGGGAGAATGGACCGAGGTGATGGAAAGCAGGAGAATGGGGCGGGGTGATGGAAAGCGGGAGATTCGGCAGGATGACGGAAAGCGGGAGAATGGGGAGAATTGGGCGGGGTGATGGAAAGCGGGAGAATGGGGCAGGGTGATGGAAAGCGGGAGAATGGGGCGAGATGATGGAAAGCGGGAGAATGGGGCAGGGTGATGGAAGGAGGGAGAATGGGGCGGGGTGATGGAAAGCGGGAGAATGGGGCGGGGTGATGGAAGGAGGGAGAATGGGGCGGGGTGATGTAAAGAGGGAGAATGGGGTGGGGTGATGGAAAGAGAGAGAGTATGGGGCGAGGTGAAGGAAAGCGGGAAAATGGGGCGGGTGATGGAAGGAGGGAGAATGGGGCGAGGTGAAGGAAGGAGCGAGAATGGGGCGAGGTGATGGAAAGCGGGAGTATGGGGCGGGGTGATGGAAACCGGGAGAATGGGGCGGGGCGATGGAAAACGGGAGAATGGGGCGGGGTGATGGAAAGCGGGAGAATGGGGCGGGGTGATGGAAAGCGGGAGAACGGGGCGGGGTGATGGAAAGCAGGAGAATGGGCCAGGGTGATGGAAAGCGGGAGATTTGGGCGGGGTAATGGAAAGCGGGAGAATGGGGCGGGGTGATGGAAAGCGGGAGAATGGGGCGGGGTGATGGAAAGCAGGAGAATGGGACGGGGTGATGGAAAGGGGGAGAATGGGGCGGGGTGATGGAAAGCGGCAAAATGGGGCGGGGTGATGGAAAGCGGGAGAATGGGGCGGGGTGATGGAGAGCAGGAGAATGGGGCGGGGTGATGGAAAGGGGGAGAATGGGGCGGGGTGATGGAAAGCGGGGAAATGGGGCGGGTGATGGAAGGAGGGAGAATGGGGCGAGGTGATGGAAGGAGGGAGAATGGGGCGAAGTGATGGAAAGCGGGAGTATGGGGCGGGGTGATGGAAAGCGGGAGAATGGGGCGGGGTGATGGAGAGTGGGAGAATGGTGCGGGGTGATGGAAAGCGGGACAATGGGCCGGGGTGATGGAAAGCGGGAGAATGGGGCGGGGTGATGGAAGGCGGGAGAATGGGGCGGGGTGATGGAAAGCAGGACAATGGGGCGGGGTGATGGAAAGGGGGAGAATGTGGCGTTGTGATGGAAAGCGGGAGAATGGGGAGGGGTGATGGAAGGAGGGAGAATGGGGCGGGGTGATGGAAGGAGGGAGAATGGGGCGAGGTGATGGAAAGCGGGAGTATGGGGCAGGGTGATGGAAAGCGGAAGAATGGGGCGGGGTGATGGAAAGCGGGAGAATGGGGCGGAGTGATGGAAAGCGGGAAAATGAGTCGGGGTGATGGAATGCGGGAGAATGGGGCGGGGTGATGGAAAGCGGGAGAATGGGGTGGTTGATGGAAAGCGGGAGAATGGGGCGGGGTGATGGAAAGCGGGAGAATGGGGCGGGGTGATGGAAAGCGGGAGAATGGGGCGTGGTGATGGAAAGCGGGAGAGTGGGGCGGGGTGACGGAAAGCGGGAGAATGGGGCGTGGTGATGGAAAGCGGGAGAGTGGGGCGGGGTGACGGAAAGCGGGAGAATGGGGCGGGGTGACGGAAAGCAGGAGAATGCTGCGGGGTGATGGAAAGCGGGAGAATGGGGCGGGGTGATGGAAAGCGGGAGAATGGGGCGGGGTGATGGAAAGCGGGAAAATGGAGCGGGGTGATGGAAGGAGGGAGAATGGGGCGGGCTGATGGAAAGCGGGAGTATGGGGCGTTGTGATGGAAAGCGGGAGAAGGGGGCGGGGTGATGGAAGGAGAGAGAATGGGGCGAGGTGATGGAAAGCGGGAGAATGGTGCGGGGTGATGGAAAGTGGGAGAATGAGGCGAGGTGATGGAAAGTGGGAGAATGGGCCCGGTGATGGAAAGCGGGAGAATGGGGCGGGGTGATGGAAAGCGGGAGAATGGGGCGGGGTGATGGAAAGGGGGAGAAGGGGGCGGGGTGATGGAAGGTGGGAGAATGGGGCAGGGTGATGGAAGGATGGAGAATGGGGCGGGGTGGTGGAAAGCGGGAGAATGGGGCGGGGTGATGGAAAGCGGGAGAAGGGGGCAGGGTGATGGAAAGTGGGAGAATGGGGCGGGGTGACGGAAAGCGGGAGAATGGGCCGGGGTGATGGAAAGCGTGAGAAGGGGGCAGGGTGATGGAAAGTGGGAGAATGGGGCGGGGTGATGGAATGCGGGAGAATGGGCCGGGGTGATGGAAAGCAGAAGAATGAGGCGGGGTGATGGAAAGCGGGAGAATGGGGCGGGGTGATGGAAAGCGGCAGAATGGGGCGGGGTGATGGAAAGCGGGAGAATGGGGCGGGGTGATGGAAAGTGGGAGAATGGGGCGGGGTGATGGGAAGCAGGAGAATGGAGCGGGGTGATGGAAGGTGGGATTATGGGGCGGGGTTATGGAAAGCGGGAGAATGGGGCGGGATGATGGAAAGCGGGAGAATTGGGCGGGCTGATGGAAAGCGGGAGAATGCGGTGGGGTGATGGAAAGCGGAAAAATGGGGCGGGGTGATAGAAGGAGGGAGAATGGGGCGGGGTGATGGAAAGCGGGAGAATGGGGCGGGGTGATGGAAAGCGGGAAAATGGGGCGGGGTGATGCAAGGAGGGAGAATGGGGCGTGGTGATGGAAGGAGGGAGAATGGGGCTGGGTGATGGAAAGCGGGAGTATGGGGCGGGGTGATGGAAAGCGGGAGGATGGGGCGGGGTGATGGAAAGCGCGAGAATGGGGTGGGTGATGGAAAGCGGGGGAATGGGGCGGGGTGATGGAAAGCGGGAGAATGGGGCGGGGTGATGGAAAGAGGGAGAATGGGGCGGGGTGATGGAAAGCGGGAGTATGGGGCGAGGTGATGGAAAGCGCGAGAATGGGGCGGGGTGATGGAAAGCGGGAGAATGGAGCGGAGTGGTGGAAAGCGGGAAAATGAGTCCGGGTGATGGAATGCGGGAGAATGGGGCGGGGTGATTGAAAGCGGGGGAATGGGGCAGGGTGATGGAAAGCGGGAGAATGGGGCGTGGTGATGGAAAGCGGGAGAATGGGACGGGGTGATGGAAGGAGGGAGAATGGGGCGGGGTGATGGAAAGAGGGAGAATGGGGCGGGGTGATGGAAAGCGGGAGTATGGGGCGAGGTGATGGAAAGCGCGAGAATGGGGCGGGGTGATGGAAAGCGGGAGAATCGAGCGGAGTGATGGAAAGCGGGAAAATGAGTCCGGGTGATGGAATGCGGGAGAATGGGGCGGGGTGATGGAAAGCGGGAGAATGGGGTGGGTGATGGAAAGCGGGAGAATGGGGCGGGGTGATGGAAAGTAGGAGAATGGGGCGGGGTAATTGAAGGAGGGAGAATGGGGTGGGGTGATGGAAAGTGAGAGAATGGGGCAGGTTGATGGAAAGCGGGAGAACGGGGCGGGGTGACGGGAAGCGGGAGAATGGGGTGGGGTGATGGAAGGAGGGAGAATGGGGCGAGGTGATGGAAAGGGGGAGAATGGTGCGGGGTGATGGAAAGCGGGAGAATGAGGCGTGGTGATCGAAAGCGGGAGAATGGGGTGGGGTGATGGAAAGCGGGAGAATGGGGTGGGTTGATGGAAAGTGGGAGAATGGGGCGGGGTGATGGAAAGCGGGAGAATGGGGCAGGGTGATGGAAAGCGGGAGAATGGGGTGGGGTGATGGAAAGCGGGAGAATGGGGCGGGGTGATGGAAGGTGGGAGAATGGGGCGGGGTGATGGAAGGAGGGAGAATGGGGCGGGGTGATGGAAAGCGGGAGAATGGGGCGCGGTGATGGAAAGCGGGAGAATGGGGCGGGGTTGTGGAAAGCGGGAGAATGGGGCGGGGTAATGGAAAGTGGGAGAATGGGGCGGGGTGATGGAAAGCGGGAGAATGGGGCGGGGTGATGGAAAGCGGGAGATTTGGGCGGGTGATGGAAAGGGGGAGAATGGGGCGGGGTGATGGAAAGCGGGAAAATGGGGCGGGGTGATGGAAAGCGGGAGAATGGGGCGGGGCGATGGAAAGCAGGAGAATGGGGCGGGTTGATGGAAAGCAGGAGAATGGGGTGGGTGATGGAAAGGGGGAGAATGGGGCGGGGTGATGGAAAGCGGGAGAATGGGGCGTTGTGATGGAAAGCGGGAGAACGGAGCGGAGTGATGGAAGGAGGGAGAAGGGGGCGGGGTGATGGAAGGAGGGAGAATGGGGCGAGGTGATGAAAAGCGGGAGCATGGGGCGGGGTGATGGAAAGTGGGAAAATGGGGCGGGGTGATGGAAAGCAGGAGAATGGGGCGGAGTGATGGAAAGCGGAAGAATGAGGCGGGGTGATGGAAAGCGGGAGAATGGGGTGGGGCGATGGAAAGCGGCAGAATGGGGCGGAGTGATGGAAAGCGGGAGAATGGGGCGGGGTGATGGAAAGTGGGAGAATGGGGCGGGGTGATTGAAAGCAGGAGAATGGAGCGGGGTGATGGAAGGTGGGAGAATGGGGCGGGATGATGGAAAGCGGGAGAATGGGGCGGGATGATGGAAAGCGGGAGAATTGCGCGGGGTGATGGAAAGCGGGAGAATGGGGTGGGGTGATGGAAAGCGGGAGAATGGGGCGGGGTGATGGAAAGTAGGAGAATGGGGTGGGGTAATGGAAGGAGGGAGAATGGGGTGGGGTGATGGAAAGTGAGAGAATGGGGCAGGTTGATGGAAAGCGGGAGAACGGGGCGGGGTGACGGAAAGCGGGAGAATGGGGTGGGGTGATGGAAGGAGGGAGAATGGGGCGAGGTGATGGAAAGGGGGAGAATGGTGCGGGGTGATGGAAAGCGGGAGAATGAGGCGTGGTGATCGAAAGCGGGAGAATGGGGCGGGGTGATGGAAAGCGGGAGAATGGGGTGGGTTGATGGAAAGTGGGAGAATGGGGCGGGGTGATGGAAAGCGGGAGAATGGGGCAGGGTGATGGAAAGCGGGAGAATGGGGTGGGGTGATGGAAAGCGGGAGAATGGGGCGGGGTGATGGAAGGTGGGAGAATGGGGCGGGGTGATGGAAGGAGGGAGAATGGGGCGGGGTGATGGAAAGCGGGAGAATGGGGCGGGGTGATGGAAAGCGGGAGAATGGGGCGGGGTTATAGAAAGCGGGAGAATGGGGCGGGGTGATGGAAAGTGGGAGAATGGGGCGGGGTGATGGAAAGCGGCAGAATGGGGCGGGGTGATGGAAAGCGGGAGATTTGGGCGGGGTGATGGAATGCCGGAGAATGGGGAGGGGTGATGGAATGGGGGACAATGGGGCGGGGTGATGGAAAGCAGGAGAATGGGGCGGGTGATGGAAAGGGGGAGAATGGGGCGGGGTGATGGAAAGCGGGAAAATGGGGCGGGGTGATGGAAAGCGGGAGAATGGGGCGGGGTGATGGAAAGCAGGAGAATGGGGCGGGGTGATGGAAAGCAGGAGAATGGGGCGGGTGATGGAAAGGGGGAGAATGGGGCGGGGTGATGGAAAGCGGGAGAATGGGGCGTTGTGATGGAAAGCGGGAGAATGGAGCGGGGTGATGGAAGGAGGGAGAAGGGGGCGGGGTGATGGAAGGAGGGAGAATGGGGCGAGGTGATGGAAAGCGGGAGCATGGGGCGGGGTGATGGAAAGTGGGAAAATGGGGCGGGGTGATGGAAAGTAGGAGAATGGGGCGGAGTGATGGAAAGGGGGAAAATGAGTCGGGGTGATGGAAAGCGGGAGAATGGGCCGGGATGATGGAAAGCGGAAGAATGAGGCGGGGTGATGGAAAGCGGGAGAATGGGGCGGGGTGATGGAAAGTGGGAGAATGGGGCGGGGTGATGGAAAGCAGGAGAATGGAGCGGGGTGATGGAAGGTGGGAGAATGGGGCGGGGTGATGGAAAGCGGGAGAATGGGGCGGGATGATGGAAAGCGGGAGAATTGCACGGGGTGATGGAAAGCGGGAGAATGGGGTGGGGTGATGGAAAGCGGGGGAATGGGGCAGGGGTGATGGGAAGCAGGAGATTTGGGCGGGGTTATGGAAAGCCGGAGAATGGGGCGGGTGATGGAAAGCAGGAGAATGGGGCGGGTGATGGAAAGGAGGAGAATGGGGCGGGGTGATGGAAAGCGGGAAAATGGGGCGGTGTGATGGAAAGCGGGAGAATGGGGCGGGGTGATGGAAAGCAGGAGAATGGGGCGGGGTGATGGAAAGCAGGAGAATGGGGCATTGTGATGGAAAGCGGGAGAATGGAGCGTGGTGATGGAAGGAGGGAGAAGGGGGCGAGGTGATGGAAAGCGGGAGAATGGTGCGGGGTGATGGAAAGAGGGAGAATGGGGCGGGGTGATGGAAAGCGGGAGAATGGGGCGGGGTGATGGAAAGCGGGAGAATGGGGCGGGGTGATGGAAAGTGGGACAATGGGGCGGGGTGATGGAAAGCGGGAGAATGGGGCGGGGTGATGGAAGGAGGGAGAATGGGGAGGGGTGATGTAAAGAGGGAGAATGGGGCGGGGTGATGGAAAGCGGGAGTATGGGGCGAGGTGATGGAAAGCGAGAGAATGGGGCGGGGTGATGGAAAGCGGGAGAATGGGGCGGAGAAATGGAAAGCGGGAAAATGAGTGGGGGTGATGGAATGCGGGAGAATGGGGCAGGGTGATGGAAAGCGGGAGAATGGGGTGGGTGATGGAAAGCGGGAGAATGGGCCAGGGTGATGGAAAGCGGGAGATTTGGGCGGGGTAATGGAAAGCGGGAGAATGGGGCGGGGTGATGGAAAGCAGGAGAATGGGACGGGGTGATGGAAAGGGGGAAAATGGGGCGGGGTGATGGAAGGAGGGAGAATGGGGCGGGGTGATGGAAAGCGGGAGTATGGGGCGTTGTTATGGAAGGAGAGAGAATGGGGCGAGGTGATGGAAAGCAGGAGAATGGTGCGGGGTGATGGAAAGCGGGAGAATGAGGCGAGGTGATGGAAAGTGGGAGAATGGGGCCGGTGATGGAAAGCGGGAGAATGGGGCGGGGTGATGGAAAGCGGGAGAATGGGGCGGGGTGATGGAAAGCGGGAGAATGGGGTGGGGTGATGGAAGGTGGGAGAATGGGGCAGGGTGATGGAAGGACGGAGAATGGGGCGGGGTGATGGAAAGCGGGAGAATGGGGCGGGGTGATGGAAAGCGGGAGAATTGGGCGGGGTGATGGAAAGCGGGAGAATGGGGCGGGGTGATGGAAAGTGGGAGAATGGGGCGGGGTGATGGAAAGCGGGAGAATGGGCCGGGGTGATGGAAAGCGGAAGAATGAGGCGGGGTGATGGAAAGCGGGAGAATGGGGCAGGGTGATGGAAAGCGGCAGAACGGGGCGGGGTGATGGAAAGCGGGAGAATGGGGCGGGGTGATGGAAAATGGGAAAATGGGGCGTGGTGATGGAAAGCAGGAGAATGGAGCGGGGTGATGGAAGGTGGGAGAATGGGGCGGGGTGATGGAAAGCGGGAGAATGGGGCGGGATGATGGAAAGCGGGAGAATTGGGCAGGCTGATGGAAAGCGGGAGAATGGGGTGGGGTGATGGAAAGCGGAAAAATGGGGCGGGGTGATGGAAGGAGGGAGAATGGGGCGGGGTGATGGAAAGCGGGAGAATGGGGCGGGGTGATGGAATGCGGGAGAATGGGGCAGGGTGATGGAAGGAGGGAGAATGGGGCATGGTGATGGAAGGAGGGAGAATGGGGCTGGGTGATGGAAAGCGGGAGTATGGGGCGGGGTGATGGAAAGCGGGAGAATGGGGCGGGGTGATGGAAAGCGGGAGAATGGGGCGGGGTGATGGAAAGCGGGAGAATGGGGCGGGGTGACGGAAAGCGGGAGAATCGGACGGGGTGATTGAAAGCGGGAGAATGGGGCGGAGTGATGGAAAGCGGGAAAATGAGCCGGGGTGATGGAAAGGGGGAGAATGGGGCGGGGTGATGGAAAGCGGAAAAATGGGGCGGGGTGATGGAAAGCGGGAGAGTGGGGCGGGGTGATGGAAGGAGGGAGAATGGGGCGTGGTGATGGAAGGAGGGAGAATGGGGCTGGGTGATGGAAAGCGGGAGTATGGGGCGGAGTGATGGAAAGCGGGAGAATGGGCCGGGGTGATGGAAAGCGGGAGAATGGGGCGGGGTGATGGAAAGCGGGAGAATGGGGCGGGGTGATGGAAAGCGGGAGAATCGGGCGGGGTGATGGAAAGCGGGAGAATGGGGCGGAGTGATGAAAAGCGGGAAAATGAGTCGGGGTGATGGAAAGCGGGAGAATGGGGCGGGGTGATGGAAAGCGGTAGAATGGTACGGGGTGATGGAAAGCGGGAGAATGGGGCGGGGTAATGGAAGGAGGGAGAATGGGGTGGGGTGATGGAAAGTCGGAGAATGGGGCCGGGTGATGGAAAACGGGGGAATGGGGCAGGGTGACGGAAAGCGTGAGAATGGGGTGGGGTGATGGAAGGAGGGAGAATGGGGCGAGGTGATGGAAAGCGGTAGAATGGTACGGGGTGATGGATAGCAGGAGAATGGGTCGGGTTGATGGAAAGTGGGAGAATGGGGCGGGGTGATGGAAAGCGGGAGAATGGGGTGGGTGATGGAAAGCGGGAGAATGGGGCGGGGTGATGGAAAGCGGGAGAATGGGGCGGGGTGACGCAAAGCGGGAGAATGGTGTGGGGTGATGGAAATGGGAGAATGGGGCGGGGTGATGGAAAGCGGGAGAATGGGGCAGGGTGAAGGAAAGCGGGAGAATGGGGCGGAGTGATGGAAAGTGGGAGAATGGGGCGGGGTGATGGAAAGGGGGAGAATGGTGCGGGGTGATGGAAAGCGGGAAAATGGGGCGGGTGATGGAAGGAGGGAGAATGGGGCGAGGTGATGGAAGGAGGGAGAATGGGGCGAGGTGATGGAAAGCGGGAGTATGGGGCGGGGTGATGGAAGGAGAGAGAATGGGGCGAGGTGATGGAAAGCGGGAGAATGGTGCGGGGTGATGGAAAGCGGGAGAATGAGGCGAGGTGATGGAAAGTGGGAGAATGGGGCCGGTGATGGAAAGCGGGAGAATGGGGCGGGGTGATGGAAAGCGGGAGAATGGGGCGGGGTGATGGAAAGCAGGAGAATGGGGTGGGGTGATGGAAGCGGGAGAATGGGGCGGGGTGATGGAAAGCGGGAGAATGGGGCGGGGTGATGGAAAGCGGAAGAATGGGGCGGGGTGATGGAAAGGGGGAGAATGGGGCGGGGTGATGGAAAGCGGGAAAATGGGGCGGGTGATGGAAGGAGGGAGAATGTGGCGAGGTGATGGAAGGAGGGAGAATGGGGCGAGGTGATGGAAAGCGGGAGTATGGGGCGGGCTGATGGTACCTTGAGAATGGGGCGGGGTGATGGAAAGCGGGAGAATGGGGCAGAGTGATGGAAAGCGGGAAAATGAGTCGGGATGATGGAATGCGGGAGAATGGGGCGGGGTGATGGAAGGACGGAGAATGGGGCGGGGTGATGGAAAGCGGGAGAATGGGGCGGGGTGGTGGAAAGCGGGAGAATTGGGCGGGGTGATGGAAAGCGGGAGAATGGGGCGGGGTGATGGAAAGTGGGAGAATGGGGCGGGGTGATGGAAAGCGGGAGAATGGGCCGGGGTGATGGAAAGCGGAAGAATGAGGCGGGGTGATGGAAAGCGGGAGAATGGGGCGGGGTGATGGAAAGCGGCAGAATGGGGCGGGGTGATGGAAAGCGGGAGAATGGGGCGGGGTGATGGAACGTGGGAAAATGGGGCGTGGTGATGGAAAGCAGGAGAATGGAGCGGGGTGATGGAAGGTGGGAGAATGGGCCGGGGTGATGGAAAGCGGGAGAATGGGGCGGGATGATGGAAAGCGGGAGAATTGGGCAGGCTGATGGAAAGCGGGAGAATGGGGTGGGGTGATGGAAAGCGCAAAAATGGGGCGGGGTGATGGAAGGAGGGAGAATGGGGCGGGGTGATGGAAAGCGGGAGAATGGGGCAGGGTGATGGAAAGCGGGAGAATGGGGCGGGGTGATGGAAGGAGGGAGAATGGGGCGTGGTGATGGAAGGAGGGAGAATGGGGCTGGGTGATGGAAAGCGGGAGTATGGGGCGGGGTGATGGAAAGCGGGAGAATGGGCCGAAGTGATGGACAGCGGGAGAATGGGGCGGGGTGATGGAAAGCAGGAGAATGGGGCGGGGTGATGGAAAGCGGGAGAATCGGGCGGGGTGATGGAAAGCGGGAGAATGGGGCGGAGTGATGGAAAGCGGGAAAATCAGTCGGGGTGATGGAAAGGGGGAGAATGGGACGGGGTGATGGAAAGCGGAAAAATGGGGCGGGTGATGGAAGGAGGGAGAATGGGGCGAGGTGATGGAAGGAGGGAGAATGGGGCGAGGTGATGGAAAGCAGGAGTATGGGGCGGGGTGATGGAAACCGGGAGAATGGGGCGCGGTGATGGAAAGCGGGAGAATCGGACGGAGTGATGGAAAGCGGGAAAATGAGTCAGGGTGATGGAATGCGGGAGAATGGGGTGGGGTGATGGAAAGAAGGAGAATGGGGCGGAGTAATGGAAAGCGGGAAAATGAGTCGGGGTGATGGAATGTGGGAGAATGGGGTGGGGTGATGGAAAGCGGGAGAATGGGGTGGGTGATGGAAAGCGGGAGAATGGGACGGGGTGATGGAAAGCGGGAGAATGGGGCGGGGTGATGGAAAGCGGGAGAATGGGGTGGGGTGATGGAAAGCGGGAGAATGGGGCGGGGTGATGGAAAGCGGGAGAATGGGGCGGGGTGATGGAAAGCGGGAGAATGGGGTGGGGTGATGGAAAGCGGGAGAATGGGGCGGGGTGATGGAAAGCGGGAGAATGGGGCGGGGTGATGGAAAGCGGAAGAATGGGGCGGGGTGATGGAAAGGGGGAGAATGGGGCGGGGTGATGGAAAGCGGGAAAATGGGGCGGGTGATGGAAGGAGGGAGAATGTGGCGAGGTGATGGAAGGAGGGAGAATGGGGCGAGGTGATGGAAAGCGGGAGTATGGGGCGGGGTGATGGAAACCGGGAGAATGGGGCGGGGTGATGGAAAGCGGGAGAATGGGGCAGAGTGATGGAAAGCGGGAAATTGAGTCGGGATGATGGAATGCGGGAGAATGGGGCGGGGTGATGGAAAGCGGGAGAATGGGGTGGGTGATGGAAAGCGGGAGAATGGGGCGGGGTGATGGAAAGCGGGAGAATGGGGCGGGGTGACGCAAAGCGGGAGAATGGTGTGGGGTGATGAAAAGTGGGAGAATGGGGCGGGGTGATGGAAAGCGGGAGAATGGGGCAGGGTGAAGGAAAGCGGGAGAATGGGGAGGAGTGATGGAAAGTGGGAGAACGGGGCGGGGTGATGGAAAGGGGGAGAATGGTGCGGGGTGATGGAAAGCGGGAAAATGGGGCGGGTGATGGAAGGAGGGAGAATGGGGCGAGGTGATGGAAGGAGGGAGAATGGGGCAAGGTGATGGAAAGCGGGAGTATGGGGCGGGTTGATAGAAACCGGGAGAATGGGGCGGGGCGATGGAAAACGGGAGAATGGGGCGGGGTTATGGAAAGCGGGAGAATGGGGCGGGGTGATGGAAAGCGGGAGAATGGGCCAGGGTGATGGAAAGCGGGAGATTTGGGTGGGGTAATGGAAAGCGGGAGAATGGGGCGGGGTGATGGAAAGCGGGAGAATGGGGCGGGGTGATGGAAAGCAGGAGAATGGGACGGGGTGATGGAAAGGGGGAGAATGGGGCGGAGTGATGGAAAGCGGCAAAATGGGGCGGGGTGATGGAAAGCGGGAGAATAGGGCGGGGTGATGGAGAGCAGGAGAATGGGGCGGGGTGATGGAAAGGGGGAGAATGGGGCGGGGTGATGGAAAGCGGAGAAATGGGGCGGGTGATGGAAAGCGGGAGAATGGGGTGGGGTGATGGAAAGGGGGAGAATGTGGCGTTGTGATGGAAAGCGGGAGAATGTGGAGGGGTGATGGAAGGAGGGAGAATGGGGCGGGGTGATGGAAGGAGGGAGAATGGGGCGAGGTGATGGAAAGCGGGAGTATGGGGCGGGGTGATGGAAAGCGGAAGAATGGGGCGGGGTGATGGAAAGCGGGAGAATGGGGCGGAGTGATGGAAAGCGGGAAAATGAGTCGGGGTGATGGAATGCGGGAGAATGGGGCGGGGTGATGGAAAGCGGGAGAATGGGGTGGGTGATGGAAAGCGGGAGAATGGGGCGGGGTGATGGAAAGCGGGAGAATGGGGCGGGGTGATGGAAAGCGGGAGAATGGGACGTGGTGATGGAAAGCGGGAGAGTGGGGCGGGGTGATGGAAGGAGGGAGAATGGGGGGGGTGATGGAAAGTGGGAGTATGGGGCGTTGTGATGGAAAGCGGGAGAATGGGCCGGGGTGATGGAAAGCGGGAGAATGGGGCGGGGTGATGGAAAGCGGGAGAATGGGGCGGGGTGATGGAAAGCGGGAGAATGGGGCGGGGTGATGGAAAGCGGGAGAATGGGGCGGGGTGATGGAAAGGGGGAGAATGTTGCGTTGTGATGGAAAGCGGGAGAATGGGGAGGGGTGATGGAAGGAGGGAGAATGGGGCGGGGTGATGGAAGGAGGGAGAATGGGGCGAGGTGATGGAAAGCGGGAGTATGGTGCGGGGTGATGGAAAGCGGAAGAATGGGGCGGGGTGATGGAAAGCGGGAAAATGAGTCGGGGTGATGGAATGCGGGAGAATGGGGCGGGGTGATGGAAAGCGGGAGAATGGGGTGGGTGATGGAAAGCGGGAGAATGGGGCGGGGTGACGGAAAGCGGGAGAATGCTGCGGGGTGATGGAAAGCGGGAGAATGGGGCGGGGTGATGGAAAGCGGGAGAATGGGGCGGGGTGATGGAAGGAGGGAGAATGGGGCGGGGTGATGGAAAGCGGGAGAATGGGGCGGAGTGATGGAAAGCGGGAAAATGAGTCGGGGTGATGGAATGCGGGAGAATGGGGCGGGGTGATGGAAGGAGGGAGAATGGGGTGGGGTGATGGAAAGTGGGAGTATGGGGCGTTGTGATGGAAAGCGGGAGAATGGGGCGGGGTGATGGAAAGCGGGAGAATGGGGCGGGGTGATGGAAAGCGGGAGAATGGGGCGGGGTGATGGAAAGCGGGAGAATGGGGCGGGGTGATGGAAAGCGGGAGAATGGGGCGGGGTGATGGAAAGGGGGAGAGTGGGGCGGGGTGACGGAAAGCGGGTTGAACACACGGTGGGTTGAACACACGGTGGGTTGAACACACGGTAGGTTTAACACACGGTGGGTTGAACCATTGTGGGTTGAACACACGGTGGGTTTAATACACAGTGGGATGAACACACGGTGGGTTGAACACACGGTGGGTTGAACACACGGTAGGTTTAACACACGGTGGGTTGAACACACCGTGGGTTGAACACACGGTAGGTTTAACACACGGTGGGTTGAACACACAGTGGGTTTAACACACGGTAGGTTTAACACACGGTGGGTTTAACACACAGTGGGTTTAACACACGGTGGGTTGAACACACTGTGGGTTGAACACACGGTGGGTTGAACACACGGTAGGTTTAACCCACGGTGGGTTGAACACACGGTAGGTTGAACACACGGTGGGTTGAACACACGGTAGGTTTAACACACGGTGGGTCACACGGTAGGTTGAACACACGGTAGGTTTAACACACGGTGGGTTGAACACACGGTGGGTTGAACACACGGTGGGTTGAACACACGGTAGGTTTAACACACAGTGGGTTGAACCATTATGGGTTGAACACACGGTGGGTTTAATACACAGTGGGTTGAACACACGGTGGGTTGAACACACGGTGGGTTGAACACACGGTAGGTTTAACACACGGTGGGTTGAACACACAATGGGTTGAACACACGGTAGGTTTAACACACGGTGGGTTGAACACACAGTGGGTTTAACACACGGTAGGTTTAACACACGGTGGGTTTAACAAACAGTGGGTTTAACACACGGTGGGTTGAACACACGGTGGGTTGAACACACGGTGGGTTGAACACACGGTAGGTTGAACACACGGTGGGTTGAACGCACGGTGGGTTGAACACACGGTATGTTTAACACACGGTGGGTTGAACACACGGTGGGTTGAACACACGGTGGGTTGAACACACGGTGGGTTGAACACACGGTATGTTGAACACATGGTGGGTTGAACACACGGTGGGTTGAACACACGGTAGGTTTTACACATGGTGGGTTGAACACACGGTGGGTTGAACACACGGTGGGTTGAACACACGGTAGGTTCAACACACGGTGGGTTGAACACACGGTGGGTTGAACACACAGTCGGTTTAACATACGGTGGGTTGAACACACGGTGGGTTGAACACACGGTGGGCTGAACACACGGTTGGTTTAACACACGATGGGTTGAACACATGGTGGGTTGAACACACGGTGGGTTGAACACACGGTGGGTTGAACACACGGTAGGTTTAATACACGGTGGGTTGAACACACGGTAGGTTGAACACACGGTAGGATTAACACACGGTGGGTTGAACACACGGTGGGATGAACACACGGTGGGTTGAACACACCGTGGGTTGAACACACGGTAGGTTTAACACACGGTGGGTTGAACACACGGTGGGTTGAACACACGGTGGGTTGAACACACGGTGGGTTGAACACACGGTGGGTTGAACACCCGGTGGGTTTAACACACGGTAGGTTTAACACACAGTGGGTTGAACACACGGTGGGTTGAACACACGGTGGGTTTAACACACGGTAGGTTTAACACACGGTGGGTTGAACACACGGTGGGTTGAACACACGGTGGGTTGAATACACGGTGGGTTGAACACACTGTGGGTTTAACACACGGTGGGTTAAACACACGGTGGGTTGAACACACGGTGGGTTGAACACACGGTAGGTTTAACACACGGTGGGTTGAACACACGGTGGGTTGAACACACGGTAGGTTGAACACACGGTGGGTTGAACACATGGTGGGTTTTACACACGGTGGGTTTAACACACGGTGGGTTGAACACACGATGGGTTGAACACACGGTTGGTTGAACACACGGTAGGTTTAACACACGGTGGGTTGAACACACGGTGGGTTGAACACACGGTGGGTTGAACACACGGTAGGTTTAACACACGGTGGGTTGAACCATTGTGGGTTGAACACACGGTGGGTTTAATACACAGTGGGTTGAACACACGGTGGGTTGAACACACGGTGGGTTGAACACACGGTAGGTTTAACACACGGTGGGTTGAACACACCGTGGGTTGAACACACGGTAGGTTTAACACACAGTGGGTTGAACACACAGTGGGTTTAACACACGGTAGGTTTAACACACGGTGGGTTTAACACACAGTGGGTTTAACACACGGTGGGTTGAACACACGGTGGGTTGAACACACGGTGGGTTGAACACACGGTAGGTTTAACCCACGGTGGGTTGAACACACGGTAGGTTGAACATACGGTGGGTTGAACACACGGTAGGTTTAACACACGGTGGGTCACACGGTAGGTTGAACACACGGTAGGTTTAACACACGGTGGGTTGAACACACGGTGGGTTGAACACACGGTGGGTTGAACACACGGTAGGTATAACACACAGTGGGTTGAACCATTATGGGTTGAACACACGGTGGGTTTAATACACAGTGGGTTGAACACACGGTGGGTTGAACACACGGTGGGTTGAACACACGGTAGGTTTAACACACGGTGGGTTGAACACACGGTGGGTTGAACACACGGTAGGTTTAACACACGGTGGGTTGAACACACAGTGGGTTTAACACACGGTAGGTTTAACACACGGTGGGTTTAACACACAGTGGGTTTAACACACGGTGGGTTGAACACACGGTGGGTTGAACACACGGTGGGTTGAACACACGGTAGGTTTAACCCACGGTGGGTTGAACACACGGTGGGTTGAACACACGGTGGGTTGAACGCACGGTGGGTTGAACACACGGTATGTTTAACACACGGTGGGTTGAACACACGGTGGGTTGAACACACGGTGGGTTGAACACACGGTGGGTTGAACACACGGTATGTTGAACACATGGTGGGTTGAACACACGGTGGGTTGAACACACGGTAGGTTTTACACATGGTGGGTTGAACACACGGTGGGTTGAACACACGGTGGGTTGAACACACGGTAGGTTTAACACACGGTGGGTTGAACACACGGTGGGTTGAACACACGGTCGGTTTAACATACGGTGGGTTGAACACACGGTGGGTTGAACACACGGTGGGCTGAACACACGGTTGGTTTAACACACGATGGGTTGAACACATGGTGGGTTGAACACACGGTGGGTTGAACACACGGTGGGTTGAACACACGGTAGGTTTAACACACGGTGGGTTGAACACACGGTAGGTTGAACACACGGTAGGTTTAACACACGGTGGGTTGAACACACGGTGGGATGAACACACGGTGGGTTGAACACACGGTGGGTTGAACACACGGTAGGTTTAACACACGGTGTGTTGAACACACGGTGGGTTGAACACACGGTGGGTAGAACACACGGTGGGTTGAACACCCGGTGGGTTTAACACACGGTAGGTTTAACACACAGTGGGTTGAACACACGGTGGGTTGAACACACGGTGGGTTTAACACACGGTAGGTGTAACACACGGTGGGTTGAACACACGGTGGGTTGAACACACGGTGGGTTGAATACACGGTGGGTTGAACACACGGTGGGTTTAACACACGGTGGGTTAAACATACGGTGGGTTGAACACACGGTGGGTTGAACACACGGTAGGTTTAACACACGGTGGGTTGAACACACGGTGGGTTGAACACACGGTAGGTTTAACACACGGTGGGTTGAACACATGGTGGGTTGAACACATGCTGGGTTTAACACAGAGTGGGTTGAACACACGGTGGGTTGAACACACGGTGGGTTGAACACACGGTAGGCTTAACACACGGTGGGTTGAACACACGGTGGGTTGAACACACGGTAGGTTTAACACACGGTGGGTTGAACATATGGCCGGTTGAACACACGGTGGGTTTAACACACGGTGGGTTGAACACACGATGGGTTGAACACACGGTAGGTTTAACACACGGTGGGTTTAACCCACGGTGGGTTGAACACACGGTGGGTTGAACACACGGTGGGTTGAACACACGGTGTGTTGAACACACGGTAGGTTTAACACACGGTGGGTTTAACACACTGTCGGTTGAACACACGGTGGGTTTAACACACGGTGGGTTGAACACACGGTGGGTTGAACACACGGTAGGTTTAACACATGGTGGGTTGAACACACGGTGGGTTGAACACACGGTGGGTTGAACACACGGTAGGTTTAACACACGGTGGGTTGAACACACGGTGACTTGAACACACGGTAGGTTTAACACACGGTGGGTTGAACAGACGGTGGGTTGAACACACGGTGGGCTGAACACACGGTAGGTTTAACACACGGTGGGTTGAACACACGGTGGGTTGAACACACGGTGGGTTGAACACACGGTGGGTTGAACACACGGTATGTTGAACACATGGTGGGTTGAACACACGGTGGGTTGAACACACGGTAGGTTGAACACATGGTGTGTTGAACACACGGTGGGTTGAACACACGGTAGGTTGAACACACGGTGGGTTGAACACACAGTAGGTTTAACACACGGTGGGTTGAACACACGGTGGGTTGAACACACGGTGGGTTGAAAACACGGTGGGTTGAACACACGGTGGGTTGAACACACGGTGGGTTGAACACCTGGTGGGTTTAACACACGGTAGGTTTAACACACAGTGGGTTGAACACATGGTGGGTTGAACACACGGTGGGTTGAACACACGGTGGGTTGAACACACGGTAGGTTTAACACACGGTGGGTTGAACACACGGTAGGTTGAACACACGGTGGGTTGAACACACGGTGGGTTGAACACACGGTGGGTTGAACACACGGTGGGTTGAACACACGGTAGGTTTAACACACGGTGGGTTGAACACACGGTGGGTTGAACACACGGTGGGTTGAACACACGGTGGGTTGAACACACGGTGGGTTGAACACACGGTGGGTTGAACACCCGGTGGGTTTAACACACGGTAGGTTTAACACACGGTGGGTTGAACACACGGTAGGTTTAACACACGGTGGGTTGAACACACACGGTGGGTTGAACACACGGTGGGTTGAACACACGGTGGGTTGAACACACGGTGGGTTGAACACCCGGTGGGTTTAACACATGGTAGGTTTAACACACAGTGAGTTGAACACACGGTGGGTTGAACACACGGTGGGTTTGACACACGGTAGGTTTAACACACGGTGGGTTGAACACACGGTGGGTTGAACACACGGTAGGTTTAACACACGGTGGGTTGAACACATGGTGGGTTTAACACATGCTGGGTTTAACACAGAGTGGGTTGAACACACGGTGGGTTGAACACACGGTGGGTTGAACACACGGTAGGCTTAACACACGGTGGGTTGAACACACGGTGGGTTGAACACACGGTAGGTTTAACACACGGTGGGTTGAACATATGGCCGGTTGAACACACGGTGGGTTTAACACACGGTGGGTTGAACACACGATGGGTTGAACACACGGTAGGTTTAACACACGGTGGGTTTAACCCACGGTGGGTTGAACACACGGTGGGTTGAACACACGGTGGGTTGAACACACGGTGTGTTGAACACACGGTAGGTTTAACACACGGTGGGTTTAACACACTGTCGGTTGAACACACGGTGGGTTTAACACACGGTGGGTTGAACACACGGTGGGTTGAACACACGGTAGGTTTAACACATGGTGGGTTGAACACACGGTGGGTTGAACACACGGTGGGTTGAACACACGGTAGGTTTAACACACGGTGGGTTGAACACACGGTGACTTGAACACACGGTAGGTTTAACACACGGTGGGTTGAACAGACGGTGGGTTGAACACACGGTGGGCTGAACACACGGTAGGTTTAACACACGGTGGGTTGAACACACGGTGGGTTGAACACACGGTGGGTTGAACACACGGTGGGTTGAACACACGGTATGTTGAACACATGGTGGGTTGAACACACGGTGGGTTGAACACACGGTAGGTTGAACACATGGTGTGTTGAACACACGGTGGGTTGAACACACGGTAGGTTGAACACACGGTGGGTTGAACACACAGTAGGTTTAACACACGGTGGGTTGAACACACGGTGGGTTGAACACACGGTGGGTTGAAAACACGGTGGGTTGAACACACGGTGGGTTGAACACACGGTGGGTTGAACACCTGGTGGGTTTAACACACGGTAGGTTTAACACACAGTGGGTTGAACACATGGTGGGTTGAACACACGGTGGGTTGAACACACGGTGGGTTGAACACACGGTAGGTTTAACACACGGTGGGTTGAACACACGGTAGGTTGAACACACGGTGGGTTGAACACACGGTGGGTTGAACACACGGTGGGTTGAACACACGGTGGGTTGAACACACGGTAGGTTTAACACACGGTGGGTTGAACACACGGTGGGTTGAACACACGGTGGGTTGAACACACGGTGGGTTGAACACACTTTGGGTTGAACACACGGTGGGTTGAACACCCGGTGGGTTTAACACACGGTAGGTTTAACACACGGTGGGTTGAACACACGGTAGGTTTAACACACGGTGGGTTGAACACACACGGTGGGTTGAACACACGGTGGGTTGAACACACGGTGGGTTGAACACACGGTGGGTTGAACACCCGGTGGGTTTAACACATGGTAGGTTTAACACACAGTGAGTTGAACACACGGTGGGTTGAACACACGGTGGGTTTGACACACGGTAGGTTTAACACACGGTGGGTTGAACACACGGTGGGTTGAACACACGGTGGGTTGAACACACGGTGGGTTGAACACACGGTAGGTTTAACACACGGTGGGTTTAACACACGGTGGGTTGAACACACGGTGGGTTGAACACACGGTAGGTTTAACACACGGTGGGTTGAACACACGGTGGGTTGAACACACGGTGGGTTGAACACACGGTAGGTTTAACACACGGTGGGTTGAACACATGGTGGGTTGAACACACGGTAGGTTGAACACCCGGTGGGTTTAACACACGGTAGGTTTAACACACAGTGGGTTGAACACACGGTGGGTTGAACACACGGTGGGTTTAACACACGGTAGGTTTAACACACGGTGGGTTGAACACACGGTGGGTTGAACACACGGTGGGTTGAATACACGGTGGGTTGAACACACGGTGGATTTAACACACGGTGGGTTAAACACACGGTGGGTTGAACACACGGTGGGTTGAACACACGGTAGGTTTAACACACGGTGGGTTGAACACACGGTGGGTTGAACACACGGTAGGTTTAACACATGGTGGGTTGAATACACGGTGGGTTGAACACACAGTGGGTTGAACACACGGTAGGTTTAACACACGGTGGGTTGAACACACGGTGGGTTGAACACACGGTAGGTTTAACACACGGTGGGTTGAACACACGGTGGGTTGAACACACGGTAGGTTGAACACACGGTGGGTTGAACACACGGTATGTTGAACACACGGTGGGTTGAACACACGGTAGGTTTAACACACAGTGGGTTGAACACATGGTGGGTTGAACACACGGTAGGTTTAACACTCGGTAGGTTTAACACACAGTGAGTTGAACACACGGTGGGTTGAACACACGGTGGGTTTGACACACGGTAGGTTTAACACACGGTGGTTTGAACACACGGTGGGTTGAACACACGGTGGGTTGAACACACGGTGGGTTGAACACACGGTAGGTCTAACACACGGTGGGTTTAACACACGGTGGGTTGAACACACGGTGGGTTGAACACACGGTAGGTTTAACACACGGTGGGTTGAACACACGGTGGGTTGAACACACGGTGGGTTGAACACACGGTAGGTTTAACACACGGTGGGTTGAACACATGGTGGGTTGAACACACGGTAGGTTTAACACACGGTGGGTTGAACACACGGTGGGTTGAACACACGGTGGGTTGAACACACGGTAGGTCTAACACACGGTGGGTTGAACACACGGTGGGTTGAACACATGGTGGGTTGAACACACTGTGGGTTGAACACATGGTGGGTTGAACACACGGTGGGTTGAACACACGGTAGGTTGAACACACGGTAGGTTGAACACACGGTAGGTCTAACACACGGTAGGTTTAACGCACGGTGGGTTGAACACACGGTGGGTTGAACACACGGTGGGTTTAACACACAGTGGGTTGAACACACGGTAGGTTTAACACACGGTAGGTTTAACACACGGTGGGTTTAACGCACGGTGGGTTGAACACACGGTGGGTTGAACACACGGTGGGTTGAACACACGGTGTGTTTAACACATGGTGGGTTGAACACACGGTGGGTTGAACACACTGTGGGTTTAACACACTGTGGGTTTAACACACGGTGGGTTGAACACACGGTGGGTTGAACACACGGTAGGTTTAACACATGGTGGGTTGAACACACGGTGGGTT
This sequence comes from Closterium sp. NIES-65, assembly GCA_948144175.1. Lineage (NCBI taxonomy): Eukaryota > Viridiplantae > Streptophyta > Zygnematophyceae > Desmidiales > Closteriaceae > Closterium > Closterium sp. NIES-65. The sequence continues at coordinate 25,791 of CANXME010000143.1, forward strand.
GAACACATGGTGGGTTGAACACACGGTAGGTTTAACACACGGTGGGTTGAACACACGGTGGGTTGAACACACGGTAGGTTGAACACACGGTGGGTTGAACACACGGTATGTTGAACACACGGTGGGTTGAACACACGGTAGGTTTAACACACGGTGGGTTGAACACACGGTGTGTTGAACACACGGTGGGTTGAATACACGGTGGTTTGAACACACGGTATGTTGAACACACGGTGGATTGAACACACGGTGGGTTGAACACACGGTGGGTTGAACACACGGTGGGTTGAACACACGGTGGGTTGAACACACGGTGGGTTGAACACACGGTGGGTTGAACACGCGGTGGGTTTAACACACGGTGGGTTGAACACGCGGTGGGTTGAACACACGGTGGGTTGAACACACAATGGGTATAACACAAGGTAGGTTTAACACACGGTGGGTTGAACACACGGTGGGTTTAACACACGGTAGGTTGAACACACGGTGGGTTGAACACACGGTAGGTTTAACACACGGTGGGTATAACACAAGGTAGGTTTAACACACGGTGGGTTGAACACACGGTAGGTTTAACACACGGTGGGTTGAACACACGGTGGGTTGAACACACGGTGGGTTGAACACACGGTAGGTTGAACACACGGTGGGTTGAACACATGGTGGGTTTAACACACGGTGGGTTGAACACACGGTGGGAACACACGGTGGGTTGAACACACGGTGGGTTGAACACACGGTAGGTTGAACACACGGTAGGTTGAACACACGGTGGGTTGAACACACGGTGGGTTGAACACACGGTGGGTTGAACACACGGTAGGTTGAACACACGGTGGGTTGAACACACGGTGGGTTGAACACACGGTGGGTTGAACACCCGGTGGGTTGAACACCCGGTGGGTTTAACACACGGTGGGTTTAACACACAGTGGGTTGAACACACGGTGGGTTGAACACACGGTGGGTTTAACACACGGTAGGTTTAACACACGGTGGGTTGAACACACGGTGGGTTGAACACACAGTAGGTTGAACACACGGTGCGTTGAACACACAGTGGGTTTAACACACGGTGGGTTTAACACACCGTGGGTTGAACACACGGTGGGTTTAACAAACGGTGGGTTGAACACATGGTGGGTTGAACACACGGTGGGTTGAACACACGGTGGGTTGAACACACGGTATGTTGAACACATGGTGGGTTGAACACACGGTGGGTTGAACACACGGTAGGTTTTACACACGGTGGGTTGAACACACGGTGGGTTGAACACACAGTGGGTTTAACACACGGTGGGTTGAACACACGGTAGGTTGAACACACGGTGGGTTGAACACACGGTGGGTTGAACACACGGTGGGTTGAACACACGGTGGGTTGAACACCCGGTAGGTTTAACACACGATGGGTTTAACACACAGTGGGTTGAACACACGGTGGGTTGAACACACGGTGGGTTTAACACACGGTAGATTTAACACACAGTGGGTTGAACACACGGTGGGTTGAACACACAGTAGGTTGAACACACGGTGCGTTGAACACACAGTGGGTTTAACACACGGTGGGTTTAACACACCGTGGGTTGAACACGCGGTGGGTTTAACAAACGGTGGGTTGAACACACGGTGGGTTGAACACACGGTGGGTTGAACACACGGTGGGTTGAACACACGGTATGTTGAACACATGGTGGGTTGAACACACGGTGGGTTGAACACACGGTAGGTTTTACACACGGTGGGTTGAACACACGGTGGGTTGAACACACGGTGGGTTGAACACACGGTGGGTTGAACACATGGTGGGTTGAACACACGGTGGGTTGAACACACGGTAGGTTTAACACACGGTGGGTTGAACACACGGTGGGTTGAAAACACGGTGGGTTGCACACACGGTAGGTTGAACACACGGTGGGTTGAACACACGGTGGGTTGAACACACGGTAGGTTGAACACACGGTGGGTTGAACACACGGTGGGTTGAACACACGGTGGGTTGAACACACGGTGGGTTGAACACACGGTGGGTTGAACACCCGGTGGGTTTAACACACGGTAGGTTTAACATACAGTGGGTTGAACACATGGTGGGTTGAACACACGGTGGGTTGAACACACGGTGGGTTGAACACACGGTAGGTTTAACACACGGTGGGTTGAACACATGGTAGGTTTAACACACGGTGGGTTGAACACACGGTGGGTTGAACACACGGTGGGTTGAAGACACGGTGGGTTGAACACACGGTGGGTTGAACACACGGTGGGTTGAACACACGGTGGGTTGAACACACGGTAGGTTGAACACACGGTGGGTTGAACACACGGTGGGTTGAATACACGGTGGGTTGAACATACGGTGGGTTGAACACCCGGTGGGTTTAACACACGGTAGGTTTAACACACAGTGGGTTGAACACACGGTGGGTTGAACACACCGTGGGTTGAACACACGGTGGGTTGAACACACGGTGGGTTGAACACACGGTGGGTTGAACACACGGTAGGTTTAACACACGGTGGGTTTAACACACGGTGGGTTGAACACACGGTGGGTTGAACACACGGTAGGTTGAACACACGGTGGGTTGAACACACGGTGGGTTGAACACACGGTGGGTTGAACACACGGTAGGTTGACGGAAAGCAGGAGAATGCTGCGGGGTGATGGAAAGCGGGAGAATGGGGCGGGGTGATGGAAAGCGGGAGAATGGGGCGGGGTGATGGAAAGCGGGAAAATGGAGCGGGGTGATGGAAGGAGGGAGAATGGGGCGGGCTGATGGAAAGCGGGAGTATGGGGCGTTGTGATGGAAAGCGGGAGAAGGGGGCGGGGTGATGGAAGGAGAGAGAATGGGGCGAGGTGATGGAAAGCGGGAGAATGGTGCGGGGTGATGGAAAGTGGGAGAATGAGGCGAGGTGATGGAAAGTGGGAGAATGGGCCCGGTGATGGAAAGCGGGAGAATGGGGCGGGGTGATGGAAAGCAGGAGAATGGGGCGGGGTGATAGAAAGGGGGAGAATGGGGCGGGGTGATGGAAGGTGGGAGAATGGGGCAGGGTGATGGAAGGATGGAGAATGGGGCGGGGTGGTGGAAAGCGGGAGAATGGGGCGGGGTGATGGAAAGCGGGAGAAGGGGGCAGGGTGATGGAAAGTGGGAGAATGGGGCGGGGTGATGGAAAGCGGGAGAATGGGCCGGGGTGATGGAAAGCGTGAGAAGGGGGCAGGGTGATGGAAAGTGGGAGAATGGGGCGGGGTGATGGAATGCGGGAGAATGGGCCGGGGTGATGGAAAGCAGAAGAATGAGGCGGGGTGATGGAAAGCGGGAGAATGGGGCGGGGTGATGGAAAGCGGCAGAATGGGGCGGGGTGATGGAAAGCGGGAGAATGGGGCGGGGTGATGGAAAGTGGGAGAATGGGGCGGGGTGATGGGAAGCAGGAGAATGGAGCGGGGTGATGGAAGGTGGGATTATGGGGCGGGGTAAAGGAAAGCGGGAGAATGGGGCGGGATGATGGAAAGCGGGAGAATTGGGCGGGCTGATGGAAAGCGGGAGAATGCGGTGGGGTGATGGAAAGCGGAAAAATGGGGCGGGGTGATAGAAGGAGGGAGAATGGGGCGGGGTGATGGAAAGCGGGAGAATGGGGCGGGGTGATGGAAAGCGGGAAAATGGGGCGGGGTGATGCAAGGAGGGAGAATGGGGCGTGGTGATGGAAGGAGGGAGAATGGGGCTGGGTGATGGAAAGCGGGAGTATGGGGCGGGGTGATGGAAAGCGGGAGGATGGGGCGGGGTGATGGAAAGCGGGAGAATGGGGTGGGTGATGGAAAGCGGGGGAATGGGGCGGGGTGATGGAAAGCGGGAGAATGGGGCGGGGTGATGGAAAGAGGGAGAATGGGGCGGGGTGATGGAAAGCGGGAGTATGGGGCGAGGTGATGGAAAGTGCGAGAATGGGGCGGGGTGATGGAAAGCGGGAGAATGGAGCGGAGTGATGGAAAGCGGGAAAATGAGTCCGGGTGATGGAATGCGGGAGAATGGGGCGGGGTGATTGAAAGCGGGGGAATGGGGCAGGGTGATGGAAAGCGGGAGAATGGGGCGGGGTGATGGAAAGCGGGAGAATGGGACGGGGTGATGGAAGGAGGGAGAATGGGGCGGGGTGATGGAAAGAGGGAGAATGGGGCGGGGTGATGGAAAGCGGGAGTATGGGGCGAGGTGATGGAAAGCGCGAGAATGGGGCGGGGTGATGGAAAGCGGGAGAATGGAGCGGAGTGATGGAAAGCGGGAAAATGAGTCCGGGTGATGGAATGCGGGAGAATGGGGCGGGGTGATGGAAAGCGGGAGAATGGGGTGGGTGATGGAAAGCGGGAGAATGGGGCGGGGTGATGGAAAGTAGGAGAATGGGGCGGGGTAATTGAAGGAGGGAGAATGGGGTGGGGTGATGGAAAGTGAGAGAATGGGGCAGGTTGATGGAAAGCGGGAGAACGGGGCGGGGTGACGGGAAGCGGGAGAATGGGGTGGGGTGATGGAAGGAGGGAGAATGGGGCGAGGTGATGGAAAGGGGGAGAATGGTGCGGGGTGATGGAAAGCGGGAGAATGAGGCGTGGTGATCGAAAGCGGGAGAATGGGGTGGGGTGATGGAAAGCAGGAAAATGGGGTGGGTTGATGGAAAGTGGGAGAATGGGGCGGGGTGATGGAAAGCGGGAGAATGGGGCAGGGTGATGGAAAGCGGGAGAATGGGGTGGGGTGATGGAAAGCGGGAGAATGGGGCGGGGTGATGGAAGGTGGGAGAATGGGGCGGGGTGATGGAAGGAGGGAGAATGGGGCGGGGTGATGGAAAGCGGGAGAATGGGGCGCGGTGATGGAAAGCGGGAGAATGGGGCGGGGTTGTGGAAAGCGGGAGAATGGGGCGGGGTAATGGAAAGTGGGAGAATGGGGCGGGGTGATGGAAAGCGGGAGAATGGGGCGGGGTGATGGAATGCGGGAGATTTGGGCGGGTGATGGAAAGGGGGAGAATGGGGCGGGGTGATGGAAAGCGGGAAAATGGGGCGGGGTGATGGAAAGCGGGAGAATGGGGCGGGGCGATGGAAAGCAGGAGAATGGGGCGGGTTGATGGAAAGCAGGAGAATGGGGTGGGTGATGGAAAGGGGGAGAATGGGGCGGGGTGATGGAAAGCGGGACAATGGGGCGTTGTGATGGAAAGCGAGAGAATGGAGCGGAGTGATGGAAGGAGGGAGAAGGGGGCGGGGTGATGGAAGGAGGGAGAATGGGGCGGGGTGATGGAAAGCGGGAGCATGGGGCGGGGTGATGGAAAGTGGGAAAATGGGGCGGGGTGATGGAAAGCAGGAGAATGGGGCGGAGTGATGGAAAGCGGAAGAATGAGGCGGGGTGATGGAAAGCGGGAGAATGGGGTGGGGCGATGGAAAGCGGCAGAATGGGGCGGAGTGATGGAAAGCGGGAGAATGGGGCGGGGTGATGGAAAGTGGGAGAATGGGGCGGGGTGATTGAAAGCAGGAGAATGGAGCGGGGTGATGAAAGGTGGGAGAATGGGGCGGGATGATGGAAAGCGGGAGAATGGGGCGGGATGATGGAAAGCGGGAGAATTGCGCGGGGTGATGGAAAGCGGGAGAATGGGGTGGGGTGATGGAAAGCGGGAGAATGGGGCGGGGTGATGGAAAGTAGGAGAATGGGGTGGGGTAATGGAAGGAGGGAGAATGGGGTGGGGTGATGGAAAGTGAGAGAATGGGGCAGGTTGATGGAAAGCGGGAGAACGGGGCGGGGTGACGGAAAGCGGGAGAATGGGGTGGGGTGATGGAAGGAGGGAGAATGGGGCGAGGTGATGGAAAGGGGGAGAATGGTGCGGGGTGATGGAAAGCGGGAGAATGAGGCGTGGTGATCGAAAGCGGGAGAATGGGGCGGGGTGATGGAAAGCGGGAGAATGGGGTGGGTTGATGGAAAGTGGGAGAATGGGGCGGGGTGATGGAAAGCGGGAGAATGGGGCAGGGTGATGGAAAGCGGGAGAATGGGGTGGGGTGATGGAAAGCGGGAGAATGGGGCGGGGTGATGGAAGGTGGGAGAATGGGGCGGGGTGATGGAAGGAGGGAGAATGGGGCGGGGTGATGGAAAGCGGGAGAATGGGGCGGGGTGATGGAAAGCGGGAGATTAGGGCGGGGTTATGGAAAGCGGGAGAATGGGGCGGGGTGATGGAAAGTGGGAGAATGGGGCGGGGTGATGGAAAGCGGCAGAATGGGGCGGGGTGATGGAAAGCGGTTGATTTGGGCGGGGTGATGGAATGCCGGAGAATGGGGAGGGGTGATGGAATGGGGGACAATGGGGCGGGGTGATGGAAAGCAGGAGAATGGGGCGGGTGATGGAAAGGGGGAGAATGGGGCGGGGTGATGGAAAGCGGGAAAATGGGGCGGGGTGATGGAAAGCGGGAGAATGGGGCGGGGTGATGGAAAGCAGGAGAATGGGGCGGGGTGATGGAAAGCAGGAGAATGGGGCGGGTGATGGAAAGGGGGAGAATGGGGCGGGGTGATGGAAAGCGGGAGAATGGGGCATTGTGATGGAAAGCGGGAGAATGGAGCGGGGTGATGGAAGGAGGGAGAAGGGGGCGGGGTGATGGAAGGAGGGAGAATGGGGCGAGGTGATGGAAAGCGGGAGCATGGGGCGGGGTGATGGAAAGTGGGAAAATGGGGCGGGGTGATGGAAAGTAGGAGAATGGGGCGGAGTGATGGAAAGGGGGAAAATGAGTCGGGGTGATGGAAAGCGGGAGAATGGGCCGGGATGATGGAAAGCGGAAGAATGAGGCGGGGTGATGGAAAGCGGGAGAATGGGGCGGGGTGATGGAAAGTGGGAGAATGGGGCGGGGTGATGGAAAGCAGGAGAATGGAGCGGGGTGATGGAAGGTGGGAGAATGGGGCGGGGTGATGGAAAGCGGGAGAATGGGGCGGGATGATGAAAAGCGGGAGAATTGCGCGGGGTGATGGAAAGCGGGAGAATGGGGTGGGGTGATGGAAAGCGGGGGAATGGGGCAGGGGTGATGGAAAGCAGGAGATTTCGGCGGGGTTATGGAAAGCCGGAGAATGGGGCGGGTGATGGAAAGCAGGAGAATGGGGCGGGTGATGGAAAGGAGGAGAATGGGGCGGGGTGATGGAAAGCGGGAAAATGGGGCGGTGTGATGGAAAGCGGGAGAATGGGGCGGGGTGATGGAAAGCAGGAGAATGGGGCGGGGTGATGGAAAGCAGGAGAATGGGGCATTGTGATGGAAAGCGGGAGAATGGAGCGTGGTGATGGAAGGAGGGAGAAGGGGGCGAGGTGATGGAAAGCGGGAGAATGGTGCGGGGTGATGGAAAGAGGGAGAATGGGGCGGGGTGATGGAAAGCGGGAGAATGGGGCGGGGTGATGGAAAGCGGGAGAATGGGGCGGGGTGATGGAAAGTGGGACAATGGGGCGGGGTGATGGAAAGCAGGAGAATGGGGCGGGGTGATGGAAGGAGGGAGAATGGGGAGGGGTGATGTAAAGAGGGAGAATGGGGCGGGGTGATGGAAAGCGGGAGTATGGAGCAAGGTGATGGAAAGCGGGAGAATGGGGTGGGGTGATGGAAAGCGGGAGAATGGGGCGGAGTAATGGAAAGCGGGAAAATGAGTGGGGGTGATGGAATGCGGGAGAATGGGGCAGGGTGATGGAAAGCGGGAGAATGGGGTGGGTGATGGAAAGCGGGAGAATGGGCCAGGGTGATGGAAAGCGGGAGATTTGGGCGGGGTAATGGAAAGCGGGAGAATGGGGCGGGGTGATGGAAAGCAGGAGAATGGGACGGGGTGATGGAAAGGGGGAAAATGGGGCGGGGTGATGGAAGGAGGGAGAATGGGGCGGGGTGATGGAAAGCGGGAGTATAGGGCGTTGTTATGGAAGGAGAGAGAATGGGGCGAGGTGATGGAAAGCGGGAGAATGGTGCGGGGTGATGGAAAGCGGGAGAATGAGGCGAGGTGATGGAAAGTGGGAGAATGGGGCCGGTGATGGAAAGCGGGAGAATGGGGCGGGGTGATGGAAAGCGGGAGAATGGGGCGGGGTGATGGAAAGCGGGAGAATGGGGTGGGGTGATGGAAGGTGGGAGAATGGGGCAGGGTGATGGAAGGACGGAGAATGGGGCGGGGTGATGGAAAGCGGGAGAATGGGGCGGGGTGATGGAAAGCGGGAGAATTGGGCGGGGTGATGGAAAGCGGGAGAATGGGGCGGGGTGATGGAAAGTGGGAGAATGGGGCGGGGTGATGGAAAGCGGGAGAATGGGGCGGGGTGATGGAAAGCGGAAGAATGAGGCGGGGTGATGGAAAGCGGGAGAATGGGGCAGGGTGATGGAAAGCGGCAGAACGGGGCGGGGTGATGGAAAGCGGGAGAATGGGGCGGGGTGATGGAAAATGGGAAAATGGGGCGTGGTGATGGAAAGCGGGAGAATGGGGCGGGATGATGGAAAGCGGGAGAATTGGGCAGGCTGATGGAAAGCGGGAGAATGGGGTGGGGTGATGGAAAGCGGAAAAAATGGGGAGGGGTGATGGAAGGAGGGAGAATGGGGCGGGGTGATGGAAAGCGGGAGAATGGGGCGGGGTGATGGAATGCGGGAGAATGGGGCAGGGTGATGGAAGGAGGGAGAATGGGGCGTGGTGATGGAAGGAGGGAGAATGGGGCTGGGTGATGGAAAGCGGGAGTATGGGGCGGGGTGATGGAAAGCGGGAGAATGGGGCGGGGTGATGGAAAGCGGGAGAATGGGGCGGGGTGATGGAAAGCGGGAGAATGGGGCGGGGTGACGGAAAGCGGGAGAATCGGACGGGGTGATTGAAAGCGGGAGAATGGGGCGGAGTGATGGAAAGCGGGAAAATGAGCCGGGGTGATGGAAAGGGGGAGAATGGGGCGGGGTGATGGAAAGCGGAAAAATGGGGCGGGGTGATGGAAAGCGGGAGAGTGGGGCGGGGTGATGGAAGGAGGGAGAATGGGGCGTGGTGATGGAAGGAGGGAGAATGGGGCTGGGTGATGGAAAGCGGGAGTATGGGGCGGAGTGATGGAAAGCGGGAGAATGGGCCGGGGTGATGGAAAGCGGGAGAATGGGGCGGGGTGATGGAAAGCGGGAGAATGGGGCGGGGTGATGGAAAGCGGGAGAATCGGGCGGGGTGATGGAAAGCGGGAGAATGGGGCGGAGTGATGAAAAGCGGGAAAATGAGTCGGGGTGATGGAAAGCGGGAGAATGGGGCGGGGTGATGGAAAGCGGTAGAATGGTACGGGGTGATGGAAAGCGGGAGAATGGGGCGGGGTAATGGAAGGAGGGAGAATGGGGTGGGGTGATGGAAAGTCGGAGAATGGGGCCGGGTGATGGAAAACGGGGGAATGGGGCAGGGTGACGGAAAGCGTGAGAATGGGGTGGGGTGATGGAAGGAGGGAGAATGGGGCGAGGTGATGGAAAGCGGTAGAATGGTACGGGGTGATGGATAGCAGGAGAATGGGTCGGGTTGATGGAAAGTGGAAGAATGGGGCGGGGTGATGGAAAGCGGGAGAATGGGGTGGGTGATGGAAAGCGGGAGAATGGGGCGGGGTGATGGAAAGCGGGAGAATGGGGCGGGGTGAGGCAAAGCGGGAGAATGGTGTGGGGTGATGGAAATGGGAGAATGGGGCGGGGTGATGGAAAGCGGGAGAATGGGGCAGGGTGAAGGAAAGCGGGAGAATGGGGCGGAGTGATGGAAAGTGGGAGAATGGGGCGGGGTGATGGAAAGGGGGAGAATGGTGCGGGGTGATGGAAAGCGGGAAAATGGGGCGGGTGATGGAAGGAGGGAGAATGGGGCGAGGTGATGGAAGGAGGGAGAATGGGGCGAGGTGATGGAAAGCGGGAGTATGGGGCGGGGTGATAGAAACCGGGAGAATGGGGCGGGGCGATGGAAGGCGGGAGAATGGGGCGGGGTTATGGAAAGCTGGAGAATGGGGCGGGGTGATGGAAAGCGGGAGAATGGGGCGGGGTGATGGAAAGCGGGAGAATGGGCCGGGGTGATGGAAAGGGGGAGAATGGGGCGGGGTGATGGAAGGAGGGAGAATGGGGCGGGGTGATGGAAAGCGGGAGTATGGGGCGTTGTTATGGAAAGCGGGAGAATGGGGCGGGGTGATGGAAGGAGAGAGAATGGGGCGAGGTGATGGAAAGCGGGAGAATGGTGCGGGGTGATGGAATGCGGGAGAATGAGGCGAGGTGATGGAAAGTGGGAGAATGGGGCCGGTGATGGAAAGCGGGAGAATGGGGCGGGGTGATGGAAAGCGGGAGAATGGGGCGGGGTGATGGAAAGCGGGAGAATGGGGTGGGGTGATGGAAGCGGGAGAATGGGGCGGGGTGATGGAAAGCGGGAGAATAGGGCGGGGTGATGGAAAGCGGAAGAATGGGGCGGGGTGATGGAAAGGGGGAGAATGGGGCGGGGTGATGGAAAGCGGGAAAATGGGGCGGGTGATGGAAGGAGGGAGAATGTGGCGAGGTGATGGAAGGAGGGAGAATGGGGCGAGGTGATGGAAAGCGGGAGTATGGGGCGGGGTGATGGAAACCGGGAGAATGGGGCGGGGTGATGGAAAGCGGGAGATTGGGGCAGAGTGATGGAAAGCGGGAAAATGAGTCGGGATGATGGAATGCGGGAGAATGGGGCGGGGTGATGGAAGGACGGAGAATGGGGCGGGGTGATGGAAAGCGGGAGAATGGGGCGGGGTGGTGGAAAGCGGGAGAATTGGGCGGGGTGATGGAAAGCGGGAGAATGGGGCGGGGTGATGGAAAGTGGGAGAATAGGGCGGGGTGATGGAAAGCGGGAGAATGGGCCGGGGTGATGGAAAGCGGAAGAATGAGGCGGGGTGATGGAAAGCGGGAGAATGGGGCGGGGTGATGGAAAGCGGCAGAATGGGGCGGGGCGATGGAAAGCGGGAGAATGGGGCGGGGTGATGGAACGTGGGAAAATGGGGCGTGGTGATGGAAAGCAGGAGAATGGAGCGGGGTGATGGAGGGTGGGAGAATGGGCCGGGGTGATGGAAAGCGGGAGAATGGGGCGGGATGATGGAAAGCGGGAGAATTGGGCAGGCTGATGGAAAGCGGGAGAATGGGGTGGGGTGATGGAAAGCGGAAAAATGGGGCGGGGTGATGGAAGGAGGGAGAATGGGGCGGGGTGATGGAAAGCGGGAGAATGGGGCAGGGTGATGGAAAGCGGGAGAATGGGGCGGGGTGATGGAAGGAGGGAGAATGGGGCGTGGTGATGGAAGGAGGGAGAATGGGGCTGGGTGATGGAAAGCGGGAGTATGGGGCGGGGTGATGGAAAGCGGGAGAATGGGCCGAAGTGATGGACAGCGGGAGAATGGGGCGGGGTGATGGAAAGCGGGAGAATGGGGCGGGGTGATGGAAAGCGGGAGAATCGGGCGGGGTGATGGAAAGCGGGAGAATGGGGCGGAGTGATGGAAAGCGGGAAAATCAGTCGGGGTGATGGAAAGGGGGAGAATGGGACGGGGTGATGGAAAGCGGAAAAATGGGGCGGGTGATGGAAGGAGGGAGAATGGGGCGAGGTGATGGAAGGAGGGAGAATGGGGCGAGGTGATGGAAAGCAGGAGTATGGGGCGGGGTGATGGAAACCGGGAGAATGGGGCGCGGTGATGGAAAGCGGGAGAATGGGGCGGAGTGATGGAAAGCGGGAAAATGAGTCAGGGTGATGGAATGCGGGAGAATGGGGTGGGGTGATGGAAAGCGGGAGAATCGGGCGGGGTGATGGAAAGCGGGAGAATGGGGCGGAGTGATGGAAAGCGGGAAAATCAGTCGGGGTGATGGAAAGGGGGAGAATGGGACGGGGTGATGGAAAGCGGAAAAATGGGGCGGGTGATGGAAGGAGGGAGAATGGGGCGAGGTGATGGAAGGAGGGAGAATGGGGCGAGGTGATGGAAAGCAGGAGTATGGGGCGGGGTGATGGAAACCGGGAGAATGGGGCGCGGTGATGGAAAGCGGGAGAATGGGGCGGAGTAATGGAAAGCGGGAAAATGAGTCGGGGTGATGGAATGTGGGAGAATGGGGTGGGGTGATGGAAAGCGGGAGAATGGGGTGGGTGATGGAAAGCGGGAGAATGGGACGGGGTGATGGAAAGCGGGAGAATGGGGCGGGGTGATGGAAAGCGGGAGAATGGGGTGGGGTGATGGAAAGCGGGAGAATTGGGCGGGGTGATGGAAAGCGGGAGAATGGGGCGGGGTGATGGAAAGCGGGAGAAAGGGGTGGGGTGATGGAAAGCGGGAGAATGGGGCGGGGTGATGGAAAGCGGGAGAATGGGGCGGGGTGATGGAAAGCGGAAGAATGGGGCGGGGTGATGGAAAGGGGGAGAATGGGGCGGGGTGATGGAAAGCGGGAAAATGGGGCGGGTGATGGAAGGAGGGAGAATGTGGCGAGGTGATGGAAGGAGGGAGAATGGGGCGAGGTGATGGAAAGCGGGAGTATGGGGCGGGGTGATGGAAACCGGGAGAATGGGGCGGGGTGATGGAAAGCGGGAGAATGGGGCAGAGTGATGGAAAGCGGGAAAATGAGTCGGGATGATGGAATGCGGGAGAATGGGGCGGGGTGATGGAAAGCGGGAGAATGGGGTGGGTGATGGAAAGCGGGAGAATGGGGCGGGGTGATGGAAAGCGGGAGAATGGGGCGGGGTGACGCAAAGCGGGAGAATGGTGTGGGGTGATGAAAAGTGGGAGAATGGGGAGGGGTGATGGAAAGCGGGAGAATGGGGCAGGGTAAAGGAAAGCGGGAGAATGGGGAGGAGTGATGGAAAGTGGGAGAACGGGGCGGGGTGATGGAAAGGGGGAGAATGGTGCGGGGTGATGGAAAGCGGGAAAATGGGGCGGGTGATGGAAGGAGGGAGAATGGGGCGAGGTGATGGAAGGAGGGAGAATGGGGCGAGGTGATGGAAAGCGGGAGTATGGGGCGGGTTGATAGAAACCGGGAGAATGGGGCGGGGCGATGGAAAACGGGAGAATGGGGCGGGGTTATGGAAAGCGGGAGAATGGGGCGGGGTGATGGAAAGCGGGAGAATGGGGCGGGGTGATGGAAAGCGGGAGAATGGGCCAGGGTGATGGAAAGCGGGAGATTTGGGTGGGGTAATGGAAAGCGGGAGAATGGGGCGGGGTGATGGAAAGCGGGAGAATGGGGCGGGGTGATGGAAAGCAGGAGAATGGGACGGGGTGATGGAAAGGGGGAGAATGGGGCGGAGTGATGGAAAGCGGCAAAATGGGGCGGGATGATGGAAAGCGGGAGAATAGGGCGGGGTGATGGAGAGCAGGAGAATGGGGCGGGGTGATGGAAAGGGGGAGAATGGGGCGGGGTGATGGAAAGCGGAGAAATGGGGCGGGTGATGGAAGGAGGGAGAATGGGGCGAGGTGATGGAAGGAGGGAGAATGGGGCGAGGTGATGGAAAGCGGGAGAATGGGGCGGGGTGATGGAAAGCGGCAGAATGGGGCGGGGTGATGGAAAGCGGGAGAATGGGGCGGGGTGATGGAACGTGGGAAAATGGGGCGTGGTGATGGAAAGCAGGAGAATGGAGCGGGGTGATGGAGGGTGGGAGAATGGGCCGGGGTGATGGAAAGCGGGAGAATGGGGCGGGATGATGGAAAGCGGGAGAATTGGGCAGGCTGATGGAAAGCGGGAGAATGGGGTGGGGTGATGGAAAGCGGAAAAATGGGGCGGGGTGATGGAAGGAGGGAGAATGGGGCGGGGTGATGGAAAGCGGGAGAATGGGGCAGGGTGATGGAAAGCGGGAGAATGGGGCGGGGTGATGGAAGGAGGGAGAATGGGGCGTGGTGATGGAAGGAGGGAGAATGGGGCTGGGTGATGGAAAGCGGGAGTATGGGGCAGGGTGATGGAAAGCGGGAGAATGGGCCGAAGTGATGGACAGCGGGAGAATGGGGCGGGGTGATGGAAAGCGGGAGAATGGGGCGGGGTGATGGAAAGCGGGAGAATCGGGCGGGGTGATGGAAAGCGGGAGAATGGGGCGAAGTGATGGAAAGCGGGAAAATCAGTCGGGGTGATGGAAAGGGGGAGAATGGGACGGGGTGATGGAAAGCGGAAAAATGGGGCGGGTGATGGAAGGAGGGAGAATGGGGCGAGGTGATGGAAGGAGGGAGAATGGGGCGAGGTGATGGAAAGCAGGAGTATGGGGCGGGGTGATGGAAACCGGGAGAATGGGGCGCGGTGATGGAAAGCGGGAGAATGGGGCGGAGTGATGGAAAGCGGGAAAATGAGTCAGGGTGATGGAATGCGGGAGAATGGGGTGGGGTGATGGAAAGCGGGAGAATCGGGCGGGGTGATGGAAAGCGGGAGAATGGGGCGGAGTGATGGAAAGCGGGAAAATCAGTCGGGGTGATGGAAAGGGGGAGAATGGGACGGGGTGATGGAAAGCGGAAAAATGGGGCGGGTGATGGAAGGAGGGAGAATGGGGCGAGGTGATGGAAGGAGGGAGAATGGGGCGAGGTGATGGAAAGCAGGAGTATGGGGCGGGGTGATGGAAACCGGGAGAATGGGGCGCGGTGATGGAAAGCGGGAGAATGGGGCGGAGTAATGGAAAGCGGGAAAATGAGTCGGGGTGATGGAATGTGGGAGAATGGGGTGGGGTGATGGAAAGCGGGAGAATGGGGTGGGTGATGGAAAGCGGGAGAATGGGACGGGGTGATGGAAAGCGGGAGAATGGGGCGGGGTGATGGAAAGCGGGAGAATGGGGTGGGGTGATGGAAAGCGGGAGAATGGGGCGGGGTGATGGAAAGCGGGAGAATGGGGCGGGGTGATGGAAAGCGGGAGAAAGGGGTGGGGTGATGGAAAGCGGGAGAATGGGGCGGGGTGATGGAAAGCGGGAGAATGGGGCGGGGTGATGGAAAGCGGAAGAATGGGGCGGGGTGATGGAAAGGGGGAGAATGGGGCGGGGTGATGGAAAGCGGGAAAATGGGGCGGGTGATGGAAGGAGGGAGAATGTGGCGAGGTGATGGAAGGAGGGAGAATGGGGCGAGGTGATGGAAAGCGGGAGTATGGGGCGGGGTGATGGAAACCGGGAGAATGGGGCGGGGTGATGGAAAGCGGGAGAATGGGGCAGAGTGATGGAAAGCGGGAAAATGAGTCGGGATGATGGAATGCGGGAGAATGGGGCGGGGTGATGGAAAGCGGGAGAATGGGGTGGGTGATGGAAAGCGGGAGAATGGGGCGGGGTGATGGAAAGCGGGAGAATGGGGCGGGGTGACGCAAAGCGGGAGAATGGTGTGGGGTGATGAAAAGTGGGAGAATGGGGCGGGGTGATGGAAAGCGGGAGAATGGGGCAGGGTAAAGGAAAGCGGGAGAATGGGGAGGAGTGATGGAAAGTGGGAGAACGGGGCGGGGTGATGGAAAGGGGGAGAATGGTGCGGGGTGATGGAAAGCGGGAAAATGGGGCGGGTGATGGAAGGAGGGAGAATGGGGCGAGGTGATGGAAGGAGGGAGAATGGGGCGAGGTGATGGAAAGCGGGAGTATGGGGCGGGTTGATAGAAACCGGGAGAATGGGGCGGGGCGATGGAAAACGGGAGAATGGGGCGGGGTTATGGAAAGCGGGAGAATGGGGCGGGGTGATGGAAAGCGGGAGAATGGGGCGGGGTGATGGAAAGCGGGAGAATGGGCCAGGGTGATGGAAAGCGGGAGATTTGGGTGGGGTAATGGAAAGCGGGAGAATGGGGCGGGGTGATGGAAAGCGGGAGAATGGGGCGGGGTGATGGAAAGCAGGAGAATGGGACGGGGTGATGGAAAGGGGGAGAATGGGGCGGAGTGATGGAAAGCGGCAAAATGGGGCGGGATGATGGAAAGCGGGAGAATAGGGCGGGGTGATGGAGAGCAGGAGAATGGGGCGGGGTGATGGAAAGGGGGAGAATGGGGCGGGGTGATGGAAAGCGGAGAAATGGGGCGGGTGATGGAAGGAGGGAGAATGGGGCGAGGTGATGGAAGGAGGGAGAATGGGGCGAGGTGATGGAAAGCGGGAGAATGGGGCGGGGTGATGGAAAGCGGGAGAATGGGGCAGGGTGATGGAGAGTGGGAGAATGGGGCGAGGTGATGGAAAGCGGGAGAATGGGCCGGGGTGATGGAAAGCGGGAGAATGGGGCGGGGTGATGGAAAGCGGGAGAATGGGGCGGGGTGATGGAAAGCGGGAGAATGGGGTGGGGTGATGGAAAGGGGGAGAATGTGGCGTTGTGATGGAAAGCGGGAGAATGTGGAGGGGTGATGGAAGGAGGGAGAATGGGGCGGGGTGATGGAAGGAGGGAGAATGGGGCGAGGTGATGGAAACCGGGAGTATGGGGCGGGGTGATGGAAAGCGGAAGAATGGGGCGGGGTGATGGAAAGCGGGAGAATGGGGCGGAGTGATGGAAAGTGGGAAAATGAGTCAGGGTAATGGAATGCGGGAGAATGGGGCGGGGTGATGGAAAGCGGGAGAATGGGGTGGGTGATGGAAAGCGGGAGAATGGGGCGGGGTGATGGAAAGCGGGAGAATGGGGCGGGGTGATGGAAAGCGGGAGAATGGGGCGTGGTGATGGAAAGCGGGAGAGTGGGGCGGGGTGACGGAAAGCGGGAGAATGGGGCAGGGTGACGGAAAGCGGGAGAATGCTGCGGGGTGATGGAAAGCGGGAGAATGGGGCGGGGTGATGGAAAGCGGGAGAATGGGGCGGGGTGATGGAAGGAGGGAGAATGGGGCGGGGTGATGGAAAGCGGGAGTATGGGGCGTTGTGATGGAAAGCGGGAGAATGGGGCGGGGTGATGGAAAGCGGGAGAATGGGGCGGGGTGATGGAAAGCGGGAGAATGGGGCGGGGTGATGGAAAGCGGGAGAATGGGGCGGGGTGATGGAAAGGGGGAGAATTTGGCGTTGTGATGGAAAGCGGGAGAATGGGGAGGGGTGATGGAAGGAGGGAGAATGGGGCGGGGTGATGGAAGGAGGGAGAATGGGGCAAGGTGATGGAAGGAGGGAGAATGGGGCGAGGTGATAGAAAGCGGGAGTATGAGGCGGGGTGATGGAAAGCGAGAGAATGGGGCGAGGTGATGGAGAGTGGGAGAATGGGGCAGGGTGATGGAAAGCGGGAGAATGGGCCGGGGTGATGGAAAGCGGGAGAATGGGGCGGGGTGATGGAAAGCGGGAGAATGGGGCGGGGTGATGGAAAGCGGGAGAATGGGGCGGGGTGATGGAAAGCGGGAGAATGGGGCGGGGTGATGGAAAGCGGGAGAATGTGGCGTTGTGATGGAAAGCGGGAGAATGGGGAGGGGTGATGGAAGGAGGGAGAATGGGGCGGGGTGATGGAAGGAGGGAGAATGGGGCGAGGTGATGGAAAGCCGGAGTATGGGGCGGGGTGATGGAAAGCGGAAGAATGGGGCGGGGTGATGGAAAGCGGGAGAATGGGGCGGAGTGATGGAAAGCGGGAAAATGAGTCGGGGTGATGGAATGCGGGAGAATGGGGCGGGGTGATGGAAAGCGGGAGAATGGGGTGGGTGATGGAAAGCGGGAGAATGGGGCGGGGTGATGGAAAGCAGGAGAATGGGGCGGGGTGATGGAAAGCGGGAGAATGAGGCGGGGTGACGGAAAGCGGGAGAATGCTGCGGGGTGATGGAAAGCGGGAGAATGGGGCGGGGTGATGGAAAGCGGGAGAATGGGGCGGGGTGATGGAAGGAGGGAGAATGGGGGGGGTGATGGAAAGTGGGAGTATGGGGCGTTGTGATGGAAAGCGGGAGAATGGGCCGGGGTGATGGAAAGCGGGAGAATGGGGCGGGGTGATGGAAAGCGGGAGAATGGGGCGGGGTGATGGAAAGCGGGAGAATGGGGCGGGGTGATGGAAAGCGGGAGAATGGGGCGGGGTGATGGAAAGGGGGAGAATGTTGCGTTGTGATGGAAAGCGGGAGAATGGGGAGGGGTGATGGAAGGAGGGAGAATGGGGCGGGGTGATGGAAGGAGGGAGAATGGGGCGAGGTGATGGAAAGCGGGAGTATGGTGCGGGGTGATGGAAAGCGGAAGAATGGGGCAGGGTGATGGAAAGCGGGAAAATGGGTCGGGGTGATGGAATGCGGGAGAATGGGGCGGGGTGATGAAAAGCGGGAGAATGGGGTGGGTGATGGAAAGCGGGAGAATGGGGCGGGGTGACGGAAAGCGGGAGAATGCTGCGGGGTGATGCAAAGCGGGAGAATGGGGCGGGGTGATGGAAAGCGGGAGAATGGGGCGGGGTGATGGAAGGAGGGAGAATGGGGCGGGGTGATGGAAAGCGGGAGAATGGGGCGGAGTGATGGAAAGCGGGAAAATGAGTCGGGGTGATGGAATGCGGGAGAATGGGGCGGGGTGATGGAAGGAGGGAGAATGGGGTGGGGTGATGGAAAGTGGGAGTATGGGGCGTTGTGATGGAAAGCGGGAGAATGGGGCGGGGTGATGGAAAGCGGGAGAATGGGGCGGGGTGATGGAAAGCGGGAGAATGGGGCGGGGTGATGGAAAGCGGGAGAATGGGGCGGGGTGATGGAAAGCGGGAGAATGGGGCGGGGTGATGGAAAGGGGGAGAGTGGGGCGGGGTGACGGAAAGCGGGTTGAACACACGGTGGGTTGAACACACGGTGGGTTGAACACACGGTAGGTTTAACACACGGTGGGTTGAACCATTGTGGGTTGAACACACGGTGGGTTTAATACACAGTGGGTTGAACACACGGTGGGTTGAACACACGGTGGGTTGAACACACGGTAGGTTTAACACACGGTGGGTTGAACACACTGTGGGTTGAACACACGGTAGGTTTAACATACGGTGGGTTGAACACACAGTGGGTTTAACACACGGTAAGTTTAACACACGGTGGGTTTAACACACAGTGGGTTTAACACACGGTGGGTTGAACACACGGTGGGTTGAACACACGGTGGGTTGAACACACGGTAGGTTTAACCCACAGTGGGTTGAACACACGGTAGGTTGAACACACGGTGGGTTGAACACACGGTAGGTTTAACACACGGTGGGTCACACGGTAGGTTGAACACACGGTAGGTTTAACATACGGTGGGTTGAACACACGGTGGGTTGAACACACGGTGGGTTGAACACACGGTAGGTTTAACACACAGTGGGTTGAACCATTATGGGTTGAACACACGGTGGGTTTAATACACAGTGGGTTGAACACACGGTGGGTTGAACACACGGTGGGTTGAACACACGGTAGGTTTAACACACGGTGGGTTGAACACACGGTGGGTTGAACACACGGTAGGTTTAACACACGGTGGGTTGAACACACAGTGGGTTTAACACACGGTAGGTTTAACACACGGTGGGTTTAACACACAGTGGGTTTAACACACGGTGGGTTGAACACACGGTGGGTTGAACACACGGTGGGTTGAACACACGGTAGGTTGAACACACGGTGGGTTGAACGCACGGTGGGTTGAACACACGGTATGTTTAACACACGGTGGGTTGAACACACGGTGGGTTGAACACACGGTGGGTTGAACACACGGTGGGTTGAACACACGGTATGTTGAACACACGGTAGGTTTTACACATGGTGGGTTGAACACACGGTGGGTTGAACACACGGTGGGTTGAACACACGGTAGGTTCAACACACGGTGGGTTGAACACACGGTGGGTTGAACACACAGTCGGTTTAACATACGGTGGGTTGAACACACGGTGGGTTCAACACACGGTGGGCTGAACACACGGTTGGTTTAACACACGATGGGTTGAACACATGGTGGGTTGAACACACGGTGGGTTGAACACACGGTGGGTTGAACACACGGTAGGTTTAACACACGGTGGGTTGAACACACGGTAGGTTGAACACACGGTAGGATTAACACACCGTGGGTTGAACACACGGTGGGATGAACACACGGTGGGTTGAACACACCGTGGGTTGAACACACGGTAGGTTTAACACACGGTGGGTTGAACACACGGTGGGTTGAACACACGGTGGGTTGAACACACGGTGGGTTGAACACACGGTGGGTTGAACACCCGGTGGGTTTAACACACGGTAGGTTTAACACACAGTGGGTTGAACACACGGTGGGTTGAACACACGGTGGGTTTAACACACGGTAGGTTTAACACACGGTGGGTTGAACACACGGTGGGTTGAACACACGGTGGGTTGAATACACGGTGGGTTGAACACACTGTGGGTTTAACACACGGTGGGTTAAACACACGGTGGGTTGAACACACGGTGGGTTGAACACACGGTAGGTTTAACACACGGTGGGTTGAACACACGGTGGGTTGAACACACGGTAGGTTGAACACACGGTGGGTTGAACACATGGTGGGTTGAACACACGGTGGGTTTAACACACGGTGGGTTGAACACACGATGGGTTGAACATACGGTTGGTTGAACACACGGTAGGTTTAACACACGGTGGGTTGAACACACGGTGGGTTGAACACACGGTGGGTTGAACACACGGTAGGTTTAACACACGGTGGGTTGAACCATTGTGGGTTGAACACACGGTGGGTTTAATACACAGTGGGTTGAACACACGGTGGGTTGAACACACGGTGGGTTGAACACACGGTAGGTTTAACACACGGTGGGTTGAACACACCGTGGGTTGAACACACGGTAGGTTTAACACACAGTGGGTTGAACACACAGTGGGTTTAACACACGGTAGGTTTAACACACGGTGGGTTTAACACACAGTGGGTTTAACACACGGTGGGTTGAACACACGGTGGGTTGAACACACGGTGGGTTGGACACACGGTAGGTTCAACCCACGGTGGGTTGAACACACGGTAGGTTGAACACACGGTGGGTTGAACACACGGTAGGTTTAACACACGGTGGGTCACACGGTAGGTTGAACACACGGTAGGTTTAACACACGGTGGGTTGAACACACGGTGGGTTGAACACATGGTGGGTTGAACACACGGTAGGTATAACACACAGTGGGTTGAACCATTATGGGTTGAACACACGGTGGGTTTAATACACAGTGGGTTGAACACACGGTGGGTTGAACACACGGTGGGTTGAACACACGGTAGGTTTAACACACGGTGGGTTGAACACACGGTGGGTTGAACACACGGTAGGTTTAACACACGGTGGGTTGAACACACAGTGGGTTTAACACACGGTAGGTTTAACACACGGTGGGTTTAACACACAGTGGGTTTAACACACGGTGGGTTGAACACACGGTGGGTTGAACACACGGTGGGTTGAACACACGGTAGGTTTAACCCACGGTGGGTTGAACACACGGTGGGTTGAACACACGGTGGGTTGAACGCACGGTGGGTTGAACACACGGTATGTTTAACACACGGTGGGTTGAACACACGGTGGGTTGAACACACGGTGGGTTGAACACACGGTGGGTTGAACACACGGTATGTTGAACACATGGTGGGTTGAACACACGGTGGGTTGAACACACGGTAGGTTTTACACATGGTGGGTTGAACACACGGTGGGTTGAACACACGGTGGGTTGAACACACGGTAGGTTTAACACACGGTGGGTTGAACACACGGTGGGTTGAACACACGGTCGGTTTAACATACGGTGGGTTGAACACACGGTGGGTTGAACACACGGTGGGCTGAACACACGGTTGGTTTAACACACGATGGGTTGAACACATGGTGGGTTGAACACACGGTGGGTTGAACACACGGTGGGTTGAACACACGGTAGGTTTAACACACGGTGGGTTGAACACACGGTAGGT
The DNA here is from genome assembly GCA_948144175.1 of Closterium sp. NIES-65. NCBI lineage: Eukaryota > Viridiplantae > Streptophyta > Zygnematophyceae > Desmidiales > Closteriaceae > Closterium > Closterium sp. NIES-65. Next base: position 47,557 of record CANXME010000143.1, read on the forward strand.
TGAACACACGGTAGGTTTAACACACGGTGGGTTGAACACACGGTGGGATGAACACACGGTGGGTTGAACACACGGTGGGTTGAACACACGGTAGGTTTAACACACGGTGGGTTGAACACACGGTGGGTTGAACACACGGTGGGTAGAACACACGGTGGGTTGAACACCCGGTGGGTTTAACACACGGTAGGTTTAACACACAGTGGGTTGAACACACGATGGGTTGAACACACGGTGGGTTTAACACACGGTAGGTGTAACACACGGTGGGTTGAACACACGGTGGGTTGAACACACGGTGGGTTGAATACACGGTGGGTTGAACACACGGTGGGTTTAACACACGGTGGGTTAAACATACGGTGGGTTGAACACACGGTGGGTTGAACACACGGTAGGTTTAACACACGGTGGGTTGAACACACGGTGGGTTGAACACACGGTGGGTTGAACACACGGTAGGTTTAACACACGGTGGGTTGAACACATGGTGGGTTGAACACATGCTGGGTTTAACACAGAGTGGGTTGAACACACGGTGGGTTGAACACACGGTGGGTTGAACACACGGTAGGCTTAACACACGGTGGGTTGAACACACGGTGGGTTGAACACACGGTAGGTTTAACACACGGTGGGTTGAACATATGGCCGGTTGAACACACGGTGGGTTTAACACACGGTGGGTTGAACACACGATGGGTTGAACACACGGTAGGTTTAACACACGGTGGGTTTAACCCACGGTGGGTTGAACACACGGTGGGTTGAACACACGGTGGGTTGAACACACGGTGTGTTGAACACACGGTAGGTTTAACACACGGTGGGTTTAACACACTGTCGGTTGAACACACGGTGGGTTTAACACACGGTGGGTTGAACACACGGTGGGTTGAACACACGGTAGGTTTAACACATGGTGGGTTGAACACACGGTGGGTTGAACACACGGTGGGTTGAACACACGGTAGGTTTAACACACGGTGGGTTGAACACACGGTGACTTGAACACACGGTAGGTTTAACACACGGTGGGTTGAACACACGGTGGGCTGAACACACGGTAGGTTTAACACACGGTGGGTTGAACACACGGTGGGTTGAACACACGGTGGGTTGAACACACGGTGGGTTGAACACACGGTATGTTGAACACATGGTGGGTTGAACACACGGTGGGTTGAACACACGGTAGGTTGAACACATGGTGTGTTGAACACACGGTGGGTTGAACACACGGTAGGTTGAACACACGGTGGGTTGAACACACAGTAGGTTTAACACACGGTGGGTTGAACACACGGTGGGTTGAACACACGGTGGGTTGAACACACGGTGGGTTGAACACACGGTGGGTTGAACACACGGTGGGTTGAACACCTGGTGGGTTTAACACACGGTAGGTTTAACACACAGTGGGTTGAACACATGGTGGGTTGAACACACGGTGGGTTGAACACACGGTGGGTTGAACACACGGTAGGTTTAACACACGGTGGGTTGAACACACGGTAGGTTGAACACACGGTGGGTTGAACACACGGTGGGTTGAACACACGGTGGGTTGAACACACGGTGGGTTGAACACACGGTAGGTTTAACACACGGTGGGTTGAACACACGGTGGGTTGAACACACGGTGGGTTGAACACACGGTGGGTTGAACACACGGTGGGTTGAACACACGGTGGGTTGAACACCCGGTGGGTTTAACACACGGTAGGTTTAACACACGGTGGGTTGAACACACGGTAGGTTTAACACACGGTGGGTTGAACACACACGGTGGGTTGAACACACGGTGGGTTGAACACACGGTGGGTTGAACACACGGTGGGTTGAACACCCGGTGGGTTTAACACATGGTAGGTTTAACTCACAGTGAGTTGAACACACGGTGGGTTGAACACACGGTGGGTTTGACACACGGTAGGTTTAACACACGGTGGGTTGAACACACGGTGGGTTGAACACACGGTGGGTTGAACACACGGTGGGTTGAACAAACGGTAGGTTTAACACACGGTGGGTTTAACACACGGTGGGTTGAACACACGGTGGGTTGAACACACGGTAGGTTTAACACACGGTGGGTTGAACACACGGTGGGTTGAACACACGGTGGGTTGAACACACGGTAGGTTTAACACACGGTGGGTTGAACACATGGTGGGTTGAACACACGGTAGGTTGAACACCCGGTGGGTTTAACACACGGTAGGTTTAACACACAGTGGGTTGAACACACGGTGGGTTGAACACACGGTGGGTTTAACACACGGTAGGTTTAACACACGGTGGGTTGAACACACGGTGGGTTGAACACACGGTGGGTTGAATACACGGTGGGTTGAACACACGGTGGGTTTAACACACGGTGGGTTAAACACACGGTGGGTTGAACACACGGTGGGTTGAACACACGGTAGGTTTAACACACGGTGGGTTGAACACACGGTGGGTTGAACACACGGTAGGTTTAACACATGGTGGGTTGAATACACGGTGGGTTGAACACACAGTGGGTTGAACACACGGTAGGTTTAACACACGGTGGGTTGAACACACGGTGGGTTGAACACACGGTAGGTTTAACACACGGTGGGTTGAACACAGGGTGGGTTGAACACACGGTAGGTTGAACACACGGTGGGTTGAACACACGGTATGTTGAACACACGGTGGGTTGAACACACGGTAGGTTTAACACACAGTGGGTTGAACACATGGTGGGTTGAACACACGGTAGGTTTAACACACGGTAGGTTTAACACACAGTGAGTTGAACACACGGTGGGTTGAACACACGGTGGGTTTGACACACGGTAGGTTTAACACACGGTGGTTTGAACACACGGTGGGTTGAACACACGGTGGGTTGAACACACGGTGGGTTGAACACACGGTAGGTCTAACACACGGTGGGTTTAACACACGGTGGGTTGAACACACGGTGGGTTGAACACACGGAAGGTTTAACACACGGTGGGTTGAACACACGGTGGGTTGAACACACGGTGGGTTGAACACACGATAGGTTTAACACACGGTGGGTTGAACACATGGTGGGTTGAACACACGGTAGGTTTAACACACGGTGGGTTGAACACACGGTGGGTTGAACACACGGTGGGTTGAACACACGGTAGGTCTAACACACGGTGGGTTGAACACACGGTGGGTTGAACACATGGTGGGTTGAACACACTGTGGGTTGAACACATGGTGGGTTGAACACACGGTGGGTTGAACACACGGTAGGTTGAACACACGGTGGGTTGAACACACGGTAGGTCTAACACACGGTAGGTTTAACGCACGGTGGGTTGAACACACGGTGGGTTGAACACACGGTGGGTTTAACACACAGTGGGTTGAACACACGGTAGGTTTAACACACGGTAGGTTTAACACACGGTGGGTTTAACGCACGGTGGGTTGAACACACGGTGGGTTGAACACACGGTGGGTTGAACACACGGTGTGTTTAACACATGGTGGGTTGAACACACGGTGGGTTGAACACACTGTGGGTTTAACACACTGTGGGTTTAACACACGGTGGGTTGAACACACGGTGGGTTGAACACACGGTAGGTTTAACACATGGTGGGTTGAACACACGGTGGGTTGAACACATGGTGGGTTGAACACACGGTAGGTTTAACACACGGTGGGTTGAACACACGGTGGGTTGAACACACGGTAGGTTGAACACACGGTGGGTTGAACACACGGTATGTTGAACACACGGTGGGTTGAACACACGGTAGGTTTAACACACGGTGGGTTGAACACACGGTTTGTTGAACACACGGTGGGTTGAATACACGGTGGTTTGAACACACGGTATGTTGAACACACGGTGGATTGAACACACGGTGGGTTGAACACACGGTGGGTTGAACACACGGTGGGTTGAACACACGGTGGGTTGAACACACGGTGGGTTGAACACACGGTGGGTTGAACACCCGGTGGGTTTAACACACGGTGGGTTGAACACACGGTGGGTTGAACACACGGTGGGTTGAACACACAATGGGTATAACACAAGGTAGGTTTAACACACGGTGGGTTGAACACACGGTGGGTTTAACACACGGTAGGTTGAACACACGGTGGGTTGAACACACGGTAGGTTTAACACACGGTGGGTATAACACAAGGTAGGTTTAACACACGGTGGGTTGAACACACGGTAGGTTTAACACACGGTGGGTTGAACACACGGTGGGTTGAACACACGGTAGGTTTAACACACGGTGGGTTGAACACAGGGTGGGTTGAACACACGGTAGGTTGAACACACGGTGGGTTGAACACACGGTATGTTGAACACACGGTGGGTTGAACACACGGTAGGTTTAACACACAGTGTGTTGAACACATGGTGGGTTGAACACACGGTAGGTTTAACACACGGTAGGTTTAACACACAGTGAGTTGAACACACGGTGGGTTGAACACACGGTGGGTTTGACACACGGTAGGTTTAACACACGGTGGTTTGAACACACGGTGGGTTGAACACACGGTGGGTTGAACACACGGTGGGTTGAACACACGGTAGGTCTAACACACGGTGGGTTTAACACACGGTGGGTTGAACACACGGTGGGTTGAACACACGGTAGGTTTAACACACGGTGGGTTGAACACACGGTGGGTTGAACACACGGTGGGTTGAACACACGATAGGTTTAACACACGGTGGGTTGAACACATGGTGGGTTGAACACACGGTAGGTTTAACACACGGTGGGTTGAACACACGGTGGGTTGAACACACGGTGGGTTGAACACACGGTAGGTCTAACACACGGTGGGTTGAACACACGGTGGGTTGAACACATGGTGGGTTGAACACACTGTGGGTTGAACACATGGTGGGTTGAACACACGGTGGGTTGAACACACTGTAGGTTTAACACACGGTGGGTTGAACACACGGTGGGTTGAACACATGGTGGGTTGAACACACTGTGGGTTGAACACATGGTGGGTTGAACACACGGTAGGTCTAACACACGGTGGGTTGAACACACGGTGGGTTGAACACACGGTAGGTCTAACACACGGTGGGTTGAACACACGGTGGGTTGAACACATGGTGGGTTGAACACACTGTGGGTTGAACACATGGTGGGTTGAACACACGGTGGGTTGAACACACGGTGGGTTGAACCCACGATAGGTTTAACACACGGTGGGTTGAACACATGGTGGGTTGAACACACGGTAGGTTTAACACACTGTGGGTTGAACACACGGTGGGTTGAACACACGGTGGGTTGAAGACACGGTAGGTCTAACACACGGTGGGTTGAACACACGGTGGGTTGAACACATGGTGGGTTGAACACACTGTGGGTTGAACACATGGTGGGTTGAACACACGGTGGGTTGAACACACGGTAGGTCTAACACACGGTAGGTTTAACGCACGGTGGGTTGAACACACGGTGGGTTGAACACACGGTGGGTTTAACACACAGTGGGTTGAACACACGGTAGGTTTAACACACGGTAGGTTTAACACACGGTGGGTTTAACGCACGGTGGGTTGAACACACGGTGGGTTGAACACACGGTGGGTTGAACACACGGTGTGTTTAACACATGGTTGGTTGAACACACGGTGGGTTGAACACACTGTGGGTTTAACACACTGTGGGTTTAACACACGGTGGGTTGAACACACGGTGGGTTGAACACACGGTAGGTTTAACACATGGTGGGTTGAACACACGGTGGGTTGAACACATGGTGGGTTGAACACACGGTAGGTTTAACACACGGTGGGTTGAACACACGGTGGGTTGAACACACGGTAGGTTGAACACACGGTGGGTTGAACACACGGTATGTTGAACACACGGTGGGTTGAACACACGGTAGGTTTAACACACGGTGGGTTGAACACACGGTTTGTTGAACACACGGTGGGTTGAATACACGGTGGTTTGAACACACGGTATGTTGAACACACGGTGGATTGAACACACGGTGGGTTGAACACACGGTGGGTTGAACACACGGTGGGTTGAACACACGGTGGGTTGAACACACGGTGGGTTGAACACACGGTGGGTTGAACACCCGGTGGGTTTAACACACGGTGGGTTGAACACGCGGTGGGTTGAACACACGGTGGGTTGAACACACAATGGGTATAACACAAGGTAGGTTTAACACACGGTGGGTTGAACACACGGTGGGTTTAACACACGGTAGGTTGAACACACGGTGGGTTGAACACACGGTAGGTTTAACACACGGTGGGTATAACACAAGGTAGGTTTAACACACGGTGGGTTGAACACACGGTAGGTTTAACACACGGTGGGTTGAACACACGGTGGGTTGAACACACGGTGGGTTGAACACACGGTGGGTTTAACACACGGTGGGTTGAACACACGGTGGGTTGAACACACGGTGGGTTGAACACACGGTGGGTTGAACACACGGTAGGTTGAACACACGGTAGGTTGAACACACGGTGGGTTGAACACACGGTGGGTTGAACACACGGTGGGTTGAACACACGGTAGGTTGAACACACGGTGGGTTGAACACACGGTGGGTTGAACACACGGTGGGTTGAACACACGGTGGGTTGAACACCCGGTGGGTTTAACACACGGTGGGTTTAACACACAGTGGGTTGAACACACGGTGGGTTGAACACACGGTGGGTTTAACACACGGTAGGTTTAACACACGGTGGGTTGAACACACGGTGGGTTGAACACACAGTAGGTTGAACACACGGTGCGTTGAACACACAGTGGGTTTAACACACGGTGGGTTTAACACACCGTGGGTTGAACACACGGTGGGTTTAACAAACGGTGGGTTGAACACACGGTGGGTTGAACACACGGTGGGTTGAACACACGGTGGGTTGAACACACGGTATGTTGAACACATGGTGGGTTGAACACACGGTGGGTTGAACACACGGTAGGTTTTACACACGGTGGGTTGAACACACGGTGGGTTGAACACACAGTGGGTTGAACACACGGTGGGTTGAACACATGGTGGGTTGAACACACGGTGGGTTGAACACACGGTAGGTTTAACACACGGTGGGTTGAACACACGGTGGGTTGAAAACACGGTGGGTTGCACACACGGTAGGTTGAACACACGGTAGGTTGAACACACGGTGGGTTGAACACACGGTGGGTTGAACACACGGTGGGTTGAACACACGGTAGGTTGAACACACGGTGGGTTGAACACACGGTGGGTTGAACACACGGTGGGTTGAACACACGGTGGGTTGAACACCCGGTGGGTTTAACACACGATGGGTTTAACACACAGTGGGTTGAACACACGGTGGGTTGAACACACGGTGGGTTTAACACACGGTAGATTTAACACACAGTGGGTTGAACACACGGTGGGTTGAACACACAGTAGGTTGAACACACGGTGCGTTGAACACACAGTGGGTTTAACACACGGTGGGTTTAACACACGGTAGGTTTAACACACGGTGGGTTGAACACACGGTGGGTTGAACACACGGTAGGTCTAACACACGGTGGGTTGAACACACGGTGGGTTGAACACATGGTGGGTTGAACACACTGTGGGTTGAACACATGGTGGGTTGAACACACGGTGGGTTGAACACACGGTGGGTTGAACACACGATAGGTTTAACACACGGTGGGTTGAACACATGGTGGGTTGAACACACGGTAGGTTTAACACACGGTGGGTTGAACACACGGTGGGTTGAACACACGGTGGGTTGAACACACGGTAGGTCTAACACACGGTGGGTTTAACACACGGTGGGTTGAACACATGGTGGGTTGAACACACTGTGGGTTGAACACATGGTGGGTTGAACACACGGTGGGTTGAACACACGGTGGGTTGAACACACGATAGGTTTAACACACGGTGGGTTGAACACATGGTGGGTTGAACACACGGTAGGTTTAACACACGGTGGGTTGAACACACGGTGGGTTGAACACACGGTGGGTTGAACACACGGTAGGTCTAACACACGGTGGGTTGAACACACGGTGGGTTGAACACATGGTGGGTTGAACACACTGTGGGTTGAACACATGGTGGGTTGAACACACGGTGGGTTGAACACACGGTAGGTCTAACACACGGTAGGTTTAACGCACGGTGGGTTGAACACACGGTGGGTTGAACACACGGTGGGTTTAACACACAGTGGGTTGAACACACGGTAGGTTTAACACACGGTAGGTTTAACACACGGTGGGTTTAACGCACGGTGGGTTGAACACACGGTGGGTTGAACACACGGTGGGTTGAACACACGGTGTGTTTAACACATGGTGGGTTGAACACACGGTGGGTTGAACACACTGTGGGTTTAACACACTGTGGGTTTAACACACGGTGGGTTGAACACACGGTGGGTTGAACACACGGTAGGTTTAACACATGGTGGGTTGAACACACGGTGGGTTGAACACATGGTGGGTTGAACACACGGTAGGTTTAACACACGGTGGGTTGAACACACGGTGGGTTGAACACACGGTAGGTTGAACACACGGTGGGTTGAACACACGGTATGTTGAACACACGGTGGGTTGAACACACGGTAGGTTTAACACACGGTGGGTTGAACACACGGTTTGTTGAACACACGGTGGGTTGAATACACGGTGGTTTGAACACACGGTATGTTGAACACACGGTGGATTGAACACACGGTGGGTTGAACACACGGTGGGTTGAACACACGGTGGGTTGAACACACGGTGGGTTGAACACACGGTGGGTTGAACACACGGTGGGTTGAACACCCGGTGGGTTTAACACACGGTGGGTTGAACACGCGGTGGGTTGAACACACGGTGGGTTGAACACACAATGGGTATAACACAAGGTAGGTTTAACACACGGTGGGTTGAACACACGGTGGGTTTAACACACGGTAGGTTGAACACACGGTGGGTTGAACACACGGTAGGTTTAACACACGGTGGGTATAACACAAGGTAGGTTTAACACACGGTGGGTTGAACACACGGTAGGTTTAACACACGGTGGGTTGAACACACGGTGGGTTGAACACACGGTGGGTTGAACACACGGTAGGTTGAACACACGGTGGGTTGAACACACGGTGGGTTTAACACACGGTGGGTTGAACACACGGTGGGTTGAACACACGGTGGGTTGAACACACGGTGGGTTGAACACACGGTAGGTTGAACACACGGTAGGTTGAACACACGGTGGGTTGAACACACGGTGGGTTGAACACACGGTGGGTTGAACACACGGTAGGTTGAACACACGGTGGGTTGAACACACGGTGGGTTGAACACACGGTGGGTTGAACACACGGTGGGTTGAACACCCGGTGGGTTTAACACACGGTGGGTTTAACACACAGTGGGTTGAACACACGGTGGGTTGAACACACGGTGGGTTTAACACACGGTAGGTTTAACACACGGTGGGTTGAACACACGGTGGGTTGAACACACAGTAGGTTGAACACACGGTGCGTTGAACACACAGTGGGTTTAACACACGGTGGGTTTAACGCACCGTGGGTTGAACACACGGTGGGTTTAACAAACGGTGGGTTGAACACACGGTGGGTTGAACACACGGTGGGTTGAACACACGGTGGGTTGAACACACGGTATGTTGAACACATGGTGGGTTGAACACACGGTGGGTTGAACACACGGTAGGTTTTACACACGGTGGGTTGAACACACGGTGGGTTGAAGACACAGTGGGTTGAACACACGGTGGGTTGAACACATGGTGGGTTGAACACACGGTGGGTTGAACACACGGTAGGTTTAACACACGGTGGATTGAACACACGGTGGGTTGAAAACACGGTGGGTTGCACACACGGTAGGTTGAACACACGGTAGGTTGAACACACGGTGGGTTGAACACACGGTGGGTTGAACACACGGTGGGTTGAACACACGGTAGGTTGAACACACGGTGGGTTGAACACACGGTGGGTTGAACACACGGTGGGTTGAACACACGGTGGGTTGAACACCCGGTGGGTTTAACACACGATGGGTTTAACACACAGTGGGTTGAACACACGGTGGGTTGAACACACGGTGGGTTTAACACACGGTAGATTTAACACACAGTGGGTTGAACACACGGTGGGTTGAACACACAGTAGGTTGAACACACGGTGCGTTGAACACACAGTGGGTTTAACACACGGTGGGTTTAACACACCGTGGGTTGAACACGCGGTGGGTTTAACAAACGGTGGGTTGAACACACGGTGGGTTGAACACACGGTGGGTTGAACACACGGTGGGTTGAACACACGGTATGTTGAACACATGGTGGGTTGAACACACGGTGGGTTGAACACACGGTAGGTTTTACACACGGTGGGTTGAACACACGGTGGGTTGAACACACGGTGGGTTGAACACACGGTGGGTTGAACACATGGTGGGTTGAACACACGGTGGGTTGAACACACGGTAGGTTTAACACACGGTGGGTTGAACACACGGTGGGTTGAAAACACGGTGGGTTGCACACACGGTAGGTTGAACACACGGTGGGTTGAACACACGGTGGGTTGAACACACGGTAGGTTGAACACACGGTGGGTTGAACACACGGTGGGTTGAACACACGGTGGGATGAACACACGGTGGGTTGAACACACGGTGGGTTGAACACCCGGTGGGTTTAACACACGGTAGGTTTAACACACAGTGGGTTGAACACACGGTGGGTTGAACACACGGTGGGTTGAACACACGGTGGGTTGAACACACGGTAGGTTTAACACACGGTGGGTTGAACACACGGTAGGTTTAACACACGGTGGGTTGAACACACAGTGGGTTGAACACACGGTGGGTTGAAGACACGGTGGGTTGAACACACGGTGGGTTGAACACACGGTGGGTTGAACACACGGTGGGTTGAACACACGGTAGGTTGAACACACGGTGGGTTGAACACACGGTGGGTTGAATACACGGTGGGTTGAACACACGGTGGGTTGAACACCCGGTGGGTTTAACACACGGTAGGTTTAACACACAGTGGGTTGAACACACGGTGGGTTGAACACACCGTGGGTTGAACACACGGTGGGTTGAACACACGGTGGGTTGAACACACGGTGGGTTGAACACACGGTAGGTTTAACACACGGTGGGTTTAACACACGGTGGGTTGAACACACGGTGGGTTGAACACACGGTAGGTTGAACACACGGTGGGTTGAACACACGGTGGGTTGAACACACGGTGGGTTGAACACACGGTAGGTTGAACACACGGTGGGTTGAACACACGGTGGGTTGAACACACGGTGGGTTGAACACACGGTGGGTTGAACACACGGTGGGTTGAACATACGGTGGGTTGAACACACAGTGGGTTGAACACACGGTGGGTTGAACACACGATGGGTTGAACACACGGTGGGTTGAACACACGGTAGGTTGAACACGCGGTGGGTTGAACACACGGTGGGTTGAACACACGGTGGGTTGAACACACGGTGGGTTGAACACCCGGTGGGTTCAACACACGGTAGGTTTAACACACAGTGGGTTGAACACACGGTGGGTTGAACACACGGTGGGTTTAACACACGGTAGGTTTAACACACGGTGGGTTGAACACACGGTGGGTTGAACACACGGTGGGTTGAACACACGGTGCATTGAACACACAGTAGGTTTAACACACGGTGGGTTTAACACACGGTAGGTTGAAGACACGGTGGGTTGAAGACACGGTAGGTTTAACACACGGTGGGTTGAACACACGGTGGGTTGAACACACAGTGGGTTGAACACACGGTGGGTTGAACACACGGTAGGTTTAACACACGGTGGGTTGAACACACGGTGGGTTGAACATATGGTGGGTTGAACACACGGTGGGTTGAACACACGGTATGTTGAACACATGGTGGGTTGGACACACGGTGGGTTGAACACACGGTAGGTTTTACACAAGGTGGGTTGAACACACGGTGGGTTGAACACACGGTGGGTTGAACACACAGTAGGTTTAACACACGGTGGGTTGAATACACGGTGGGTTGAACACACGGTAGGTTTTACACATGGTGGGTTGAACACACGGTGGGCTGAACACACGGTTGGTTTAACACACGGTGGGTTGAACACACGGTGGGTTGAAGACACGGTGGGTTGAACACACGGTGGGTTGAACACACGGTGGGTTGAACACACGATGGGCTGAACACACGGTTGGTTTAACACACGGTGGGTTGAACACATGGTGGGTTGAAGACACGGTGGGTTGAACACACGGTGGGTTGAACACACGGTGGGTTGAACACACAGTAGGTTTAACACACGGTAGGTTGAACACACGGTGGGTTGAACACACGGTGGGTTGAACACACGGTGGGTTGAACACACGGTGGGTTGAACACACGGTGGGTTGAACACCCGGTAGGTTTAACACATGGTGGGTTGAACACATGGTGGGTTGAACACACGGTGGGTTGAACACACGGTGGGTTGAACACACGGTGGGTTGAACACACGGTGGGTTGAACACCCGGTGGGTTTAACACACGGTAGGTTTAACACACGGTGGGTTGAACACACGGTGGGTTGAACACACGGTGGGTTTTAACACACGGTAGGTCTAACACATGGTGGGTTGAACACACGGTGGGTTGAACACACGGTGGGTTGAACACACGGTGGGTTGAACACACGGTGGGTATAACACACGGTAGGTTTAACACACGGTGGGTTGAACACACGGTGGGTTGAACACATGGTGGGTTTAACACAGAGTGGGTTGAACACACGGTGGGTTGAACACACGGTGGGTTGAACACACGGTAGGTTTAACACACGGTAGGTTGAACACACGGTGGGTTGAACACATGGTGGGTTTAACACAGAGTGGGTTGAACATACAGTGGGTTTAACACACGGTGGGTTGAACACACGGTAGGTTTAACACACGGTGGGTTGAACACACGGTGGGTTGAACACACGGTAGGTTGAACACACGGTGGGTTGAACACACGGTGGGTTGAACACACGGTGGGTTGAACACCCGGTGGGTTTAACACAGGGTATGTTTAACACACAGTGGGTTGAACACACGGTGGGTTGAACACACGGTGGGTTGAACACACGGTAGGTTTAACACACGGTGGGTTGAACACACGGTGGGTTGAACACACGGTGGGTTGAACACATGATAGGTTGAACACACGGTGGGTTTAACACACGGTGGGTTTAACACACGGTGGGTTGAACACACGGTAGGTTGAACACACGGTGGGTTGAACACACGGTGGGTTGAACACACGGTGGGTTGAACACACGGTAGGTTGAACACACGGTAGGTTTAACACACGGTGGGTTGAATACACGGTGGGTTGAACACACGGTGGGTTGAACACACTGTAGGTTTAATACACGGTGGGTTGAACCATTGTGGGTTGAACACACGGTGGGTTGAACACACGGTGGGTTGAACACACGGTGGGTTGAACACACGGTAGGTTTAACACACGGTGGGTTGAACACACGGTGGGTTGAACACACGGTAGGTTTAACACACGGTGGGTTGAACACACAGTGGGTTTAACACACGGTAGGTTTAACACACGGTGGGTTTAACACACAGTGGGTTTAACACACGGTGGGTTGAACCCACTGTGGGTTGAACACACGGTGGGTTGAACACACGGTAGGTTTAACCCACGGTTGGTTGAACACACGGTGGGTTGAACACACGGTGGGTTGAACGCACGGTGGGTTGAACACACGGTATGTTTAACACACGGTGGGTTGAACACACGGTGGGTTGAACACACGGTGGGTTGAACACACGGTGGGTTGAACACACGGTATGTTGAACACATGGTGGGTTGAACACACGGTTGGTTGAACACACGGTAGGTTTTACACATGGTGGGTTGAACACACGGTGGGTTGAACACACAGTAGGTTTAACACACGGTGGGTTGAACACACGGTGGGTTGAACACACGGTCGGTTTAACATACGGTGGGTTGAACACACGGTGGGTTGAACACACGGTGGGCTGAACACACGGTTGGTTTAACACACGGTGGGTTGAACACATGGTGGGTTGAACACACGGTGGGTTGAACACACGGTGGGTTGAACACACGGTAGGTTTAACACACGGTGGGTTGAACACACGGTAGGTTGAACACACGGTAGGTTTAACACACGGTGGGTTGAACACACGGTGGGATGAACACACGGTGGGTTGAACACACGGTGGGTTGAACACACGGTAGGTTTAACACACGGTGGGTTGAACACACGGTGGGTTGAACACACGGTGGGTTGAACACACGGTGGGTTGAACACACGGTGGGTTGAACACCCGGTGGGTTTAACACACGGTAGGTTTAACACACAGTGGTTTGAACACACGCTGGGTTGAACACACGGTGGGTTTAACACACGGTAGGTTTAACACACGGTGGGTTGAACACACGGTGGGTTGAACACACGGTGGGTTGAATACACGGTGAGTTGAACACACCGTGGGTTTAACACACGGTGGGTTAAACACACGGTGGGTTGAACACACGGTGGGTTGAACACACGGTAGGCTTAACACACGGTGGGTTGAACACACGGTGGGTTGAACACACGGTGGGTTGAACACACGGTAGGTTTAACACACGGTGGGTTGAACACATGGTGGGTTGAACACATGGTGGGTTTAACACAGAGCGGGTTGAACACACGGTGGGTTGAACACACGGTGGGTTGAACACACGGTAGGTTTAACACACGGTGGGTTGAACATATGGCCGGTTGAACACACGGTGGGTTTAACACACGGTGGGTTGAACACACGATGGGTTGAACACACGGTAGGTTTAACACACGGTGGGTTTAACCCACGGTGGGTTGAACACACGGTGGGTTGAACACACGGTGGGTTGAACACACGGTGTGTTGAACACACGGTAGGTTTAACACACGGTGGGTTTAACACACTTTCGGTTTAACACACGGTGGGTTGAACATATGGTGGGTTGAACACACGGTAGGTTTAACCCACGGTGGGTTGAACACAGGATGGGTTGAACACACGGTAGGTTGAACACACAGTAGGTTTAACACACGGTGGGTTGAACACACGGTAGGTTTAACACACGGTGGGTTTAACATACGGTGGGTTGAACACACGGTGGGTTGAACACACGGTAGATTTAACACATGGTGGGTTGAACACACGGTGGGTTGAACACACGGTGGGTTGAACACACGGTAGGTTTAACACACGGTGGGTTGAACACACGGTGAGTTGAACACACGGTAGGTTTAACACACGGTGGGTTGAACACACGGTGGGTTGAACACACGGTGGGCTGAACACACGGTAGCTTTAACACACGGTGGGTTGAACACACGGTGGGTTGAACACACGGTGGGTTGAACACACGGTGGGTTGAACACACGGTATGTTGAACACATGGTGGGTTGAACACACGGTGGGTTGAACACACGGTAGGTTGAACACACGGTGTGTTGAACACACGGTGGGTTGAACACACGGTAGGTTGAACACACGGTGGGTTGAACACACACTAGGTTTAACACACGGTGGGTTGAACACACGGTGGGTTGAACACTCGGTGGGTTGAACACACGGTGGGTTGAACACACGGTGGGTTGAACACACGGTGGGTTGAACACACGGTGGGTTGAACACCCGGTGGGTTTAACACACGGTAGGTTTAACACACAGTGGGTTGAACACATGGTGGGTTGAACACATGGTGGGTTGAACACACGGTGGGTTGAACACACGGTGGGTTGAACACACGGTAGGTTTAACACACGGTGGGTTGAACACACGGTAGGTTGAACACACGGTAGGTTTAACACACAGTGGGTTGAACACACGGTGGGTTGAACACACGGTGGGTTGAACACACGGTGGGTTGAACACACGGTAGGTTTAACACACGGTGGGTTGAACACACGGTGGGTTGAACACACGGTGGGTTGAACACACGGTGGGTTGAACACACGGTGGGTTGAACACACGGTGGGTTGAACACCCGGTGGGTTTAACACATGGTAGGTTTAACACACGGTGGGTTGAACACACGGTGGGTTGAACACACGGTGGGTTGAACACACGGTGGGTTGAACACACGGTAGGTTTAACACACGGTGGGTTGAACACACACGGTGGGTTGAACACACGGTGGGTTGAACACACAGTGGGTTGAACACACGGTGGGTTGAACACCCGGTGGGTTTAACACACGGTAGGTTTAACACACAGTGAGTTGAACACACGGTGGGTTGAACACACGGTGGGTTTGACACACGGTAGGTTTAACACACGGTGGGTTGAACACACGGTGGGTTGAACACACGGTGGGTTGAACACACGGTGGGTTGAACACACGGTAGGTTTAACACACGGTGGGTTTAACACACGGTGGGTTGAACACACGGTGGGTTGAACACACGGTAGGTTTAACACACGGTGGGTTGAACACACAGTGGGTTGAACACACGGTGGGTTGAACACACGGTAGGTTTAACACACGGTGGGTTGAACACATGGTGGGTTGAACACATGGTGGGTTTAACACAGAGTGGGTTGAACACACGGTGGGTTGAACACACGGTGGGTTGAACACACGGTAGGTTTAACACACGGTGGGTTGAACACACGGTGGGTTGAACACACGGTAGGTTTAACACACGGTGGGTTGAACACATGGTGGGTTGAACACACGGTGGGTTGAGCACACGGTAGGTTTAACACACGGTGGGTTGAACACATGGTGGGTTGAACACATGGTGGGTTTAACACAGAGTGGGTTGAACACACGGTGGGTTGAACACACGGTGGGTTGAACACACGGTAGGTTTAACACACGGTGGGTTGAACACACGGTGGGTTGAACACACGGTAGGTTTAACACACGCTGGGTTGAACACATGGTGGGTTGAACACACGGTGGGTTTAACACACGGTGGGTTGAACACACGATGGGTTGAACACACGGTAGGTTTAACACACGGTGGGTTTAACGCACGGTGGGTTGAACACACGGTGGGTTGAACACACGGTGGGTTGAACACACGGTGTGTTGAACACACGGTAGGTTTAACACACGGTGGGTTTAACACACTGTGGGTTTAACACACGGTGGGTTTAACACACGGTGGGTTGAACACACGGTGGGTTGAACACACGGTAGGTTTAACACATGGTGGGTTGAATACACGGTGGGTTGAACACACAGTGGGTTGAACACACGGTAGGTTTAACACACGGTGGGTTGAACACACGGTGGGTTGAACACACGGTAGGTTTAACACACGGTGGGTTGAACACACGGTGGGTTGAACACACGGTGGGCTGAACACACGGTAGGTTTAACACACGGTGGGTTGAACACACGGTGTGTTGAACACACGGTGGGTTGAACACACGGCGGGTTGAACACACGGTAGGTTGAACACACGGTGTGTTGAAGACACGGTGGGTTGAACACACGGTAGGTTGAACACACGGTGGGTTGAACACACAGTAGGTTTAACACACGGTGGGTTGAACACACGGTGGGTTGAACACACGGTGGGTTGAACACACGGTGGGTTGAACACACGGTGGGTTGAACACACGGTGGGTTGAACACCCGGTGGGTTTAACACACGGTAGGTTCAACACACAGTGGGTTGAACACACGGTGTGTTGAACACACGGTGGGTATAACACAAGGTAGGTTTAACACACGGTGGGTTGAACACAAGGTGGGTTGAACACACGGTGGGTTGAACACACGGTGAGTTGAACACACGGTAGGTTTAACACACGGTGGGTTGAACACACGGTGAGTTGAACACACGGTAGGTTTAACACACGGTGGGTTGAACACACAGTGGGTTGAACACACGGTGGGCTGAACACACGGTAGGTTTAACACACGGTGGGTTTAACACACTGTGGGTTTAACACACGGTGGGTTTAACACACGGTGGGTTGAACACACGGTGGGTTGAACACACGGTAGGTTTAACACATGGTGGGTTGAATACACGGTGGGTTGAACACACAGTGGGTTGAACACACGGTAGGTTTAACACACGGTGGGTTGAACACACGGTGGGTTGAACACACGGTAGGTTTAACACACGGTGGGTTGAACACACTGTGGGTTGAACACACGGTGGGCTGAACACACGGTAGGTTTAACACACGGTGGGTTGAACACACGGTGTGTTGAACACACGGTGGGTTGAACACACGGTGGGTTGAACACACGGTAGGTTGAACACACGGTGTGTTGAAGACACGGTGGGTTGAACACACGGTAGGTTGAACACACGGTGGGTTGAACACACAGTAGGTTTAACACACGGTGGGTTGAACACACGGTGGGTTGAACACACGGTGGGTTGAACACACGGTGGGTTGAACACACGGTGGGTTGAACACACGGTGGGTTGAACACCCGGTGGGTTTAACACACGGTAGGTTCAACACACAGTGGGTTGAACACACGGTGTGTTGAACACACGGTGGGTATAACACAAGGTAGGTTTAACACACGGTGGGTTGAACACACGGTGGGTTGAACACACGGTGGGTTGAACACACGGTGAGTTGAACACACGGTAGGTTTAACACACGGTGGGTTGAACACACGGTGAGTTGAACACACGGTAGGTTTAACACACGGTGGGTTGAACACACAGTGGGTTGAACACACGGTGGGCTGAACACACGGTAGGTTTAACACACGGTGGGTTGAACACACGGTGGGTTGAACACACGGTGGGTTGAACACACGGTGGGTTGAACACACGGTATGTTGAACACATGGTGGGTTGAACACACGGTGGGTTGAACACACGGTAGGTTGAACACACGGTGTGTTGAACACACGGTGGGTTGAACACACGGTAGGTTGAACACACGGTGGGTTGAACACACAGTAGGTTTAACACACGGTAGGTTTAACACACGGTTGGTTGAACACACGGTAGGTTGAACACACGGTAGGTTTAACACACGGTGGGTTGAACATACGGTGGGTTGAACACACGGTGGGTTGAACACACGGTGGGTTGAACACACGGTAGGTTTAACACACGGTGGGTTGAACACACGGTGGGTTGAACACACGGTGGGTTGAACACACGGTGGGTTGAACATGTCAACGGGAGTTGTATGTTGGCCCCGTCCACGCCTGGGCGGAGCCGACTTCGTGGTCGGGTGTAGGGTGCAGCTGACCTACAGCAGTGGGCGAGTTGGTCGACGAGGTTAGTGGACCTGCACGGGGAGCCACTGCATGGGCGCCGACTTCAGGAGGGCGCCAACTTCGTTTGGTCGACCCGGAACGCCGACCAGACCTTTTGGTCGACCTGGGACGTCGACCAGACCATCCTGGTTGACCTGGGAAGTCGACCAGCCCTTCTGGTCGACCAGGAGTGACGTCGACTTGGAGCTGGTCGACCAGGGAGTAGTGGTCGACCTGAGGAGGTCGACTTGGGGTGGTCGTCGACTTGGGAGGTCGACGGGCACGTGCAAGAGCTGCTGGTCGACGTGGTTGCCCGGTCGACCAGGTTACCTGGGTGACGAAGTGCTGCGGAGAAGTGCGACGGTCGCCCAGGCAAAGGTGGCGAGCACGACCTCGGTGGTGGTATCCCGAGGTCGTCGTGGCGGACCAGAGGCAGTCGTCAGCTCGAGGTTGACGTGGAGTGTGCGCTGTGCAGGTGACGGGACTCTGCACGCCAATCAGCTACGCACACCTGCGAGGCGGGTGCACTGCTGTCCCGCGTGAGCAACGCTGGCACGCCGTCAACCTGCGACGTTGGCACGCCGTCGACCTTGCCTTGCTGGAGTGCGGTCGACCAAGTCGTGCTGGAACGCGGTCGACCAAGCTGCGCTGGCAGTTGGCCGACCTGAATGCTTGCTCTGATGTAGTCATGCTATGCCAACTTCATTGTACCAATTGTTCTGAACTTTTCCAGGTGACGTCGGAGGTCGACGGAGTGGGCTGTCGCCGATGTCGGCGTCCCAGGTGACAGCAGGTGGAATTGCGCCGAGCTACGGCTACTTCAAGTTCACGCCGGACAGGATCTCGGTCACCCCCCCACTGGTCGGTCGACCCGACATTCTCACCTGGAAAGAAGCCATCGAGCCCCAGCTGGAGATGGCCGGGCTGATCGGCTTCGCCCGAGGTACCGTGGCGACACCTGGAGAGCACCACCCCGACTTGCGAGCGGAGTTTCGCGCCGTGCAGCTGCTGACCTTCACGGTCATCTCGCGGTGCTGCTCGCCGAGCGTGCAGATCGCCTTAAAGTGGTGCCGGGAGGACACCGACGCCGGCCACCGGGCGTGGCACTTCATCGAGTCGACGTACCAGGTCACCGACGACCTGTTCATCGCCCAGCTGGAGGGACAGCTGACACACCTGCGTATGGGCGACGAGGAGAGTGCGACAGACTACTGCAACCGAGCCAGGCGAATTCTCGCCACCATCAGGATGGCCGGCGCGCAGTACTCCACGGCGTCGTACATCACCCATGTCATGCAGGGTCTCTCTAGCAGCTACAACCTGCTGAAGCGGCTGTCTATGGCGCCGAGCACAAGGGCGACGCTCAACGAGGACAACTTGACCTCGTATATCCTGCACGATGAGGCGATGCAGGAGGCTGAGCGGTCGCAGGAGCTCTTGGCACAGGCGAACTTGGTCACCTCAGCGAAGCAAGGAAGTCGACCGGGGCAGCGCGGGCAATCCGGCGGTGGCGGTAGCAGTGGCTGGAAACCGGCCAAGGAGGTCGACAAGAGGAAGTCGACCAAGGACAGCGGTCGTGGAGGAGGAGGTCGACGTCGGGAGTGCTGGCTGTGCGGCGATCCCGATCATCTCTCCTTCGAGTGTCCCAACCGCAGCGACTCCGACGACGACGATGCTAAGGGAGGCCGTGGGAGGTCTGGCAGCCGTCGTCCTCATCATGGAGGCAACCAACCGCGCAAGGAGAAGCAGTCGACCAAGACATCGACCTCGGCGAAGGACGCCGACTCCGTTGCAGGCGGCAAGGGGCGAGACGACAAAACGGCGTCGTGCTCGCTGGTCGGCGTCGTGGAGCCGACCATCTCTCTGGCGCCGGAGGCCGGAGAGGACTTCCAAGCGGTGGCGGCAGCTGTGCAGGCAAACCCGGCGGTGGTCCTGCTCGACAGTGGTTGCTCCCACCACCTGATGGGGACGAAGAAAGCCTTCGTCGACTTGCAGCCGAGTTGCGCCATCAGGCATGTGCGCGGCTTCAATGGGGCGCTGCAGGATGTCCAGGGCTGCGGCACCATCGCCCTGCAAGGAGAGGCCGGGAAGGAGGTGCTCATCCCCGACGTGTTGTACGTCCCGGGTGTGCGAGCCAACCTGCTGTCGGCCGGCCAGCTGAAGGAGCATGGTGTGAAGCTGCAGGAGGACGGAGACGGCATGCTGCTCGTCTCGGCAGCAGGGGAGGTGCTCGGGCGAGCGACGTACTCTGGGCGAGTCCTCTGCACTGACCTGCGTCCCTGCGCGACGAGGTCGACGCCGCCCATGACGGAGGTGGTGGCTCTGCGGGCGATCGTCCCGAAGGCGAAGTCGACGCCGGACCGGATGCATGCGAGGCTTGCGCACGTCGGCATGGACACTATACGGAGCTCGGCGAAGAACGAGGTCGCCATTGGGCTGGACCTCAAGTCGGCGACGGACGCCGACTCCCCGTGTGTCTCGTGCGTCGGCGGGAAGCTGGCGCGGCACACCTTCCCCGACCAAGGCTCCGACGCCGACGACGTGCTGGCCGTTGTGCACATCGACCTGTGCGGGCCGTTTTGCGTGGCTGCCAAGGACGGCAGCCTGTACTTCTTGCTGCTGAAGGACCGCAAGACCCGCTACGTGTGGGTGAAGCCGGTCGCCAAGAAGTCCGATGCGTTGCAGGCGTTCGTACAGTGGCTGGCGGTGGCTGAGCGGCAGACGAAGAAGTCGGTGCTGATGCTGCGCTCTGACCGGGGAGGGGAGTTCCTCGGGAAGCAGTTCACCGACTTCGTTAACGACAAGGGGATCGTCCACGACCTGACCTGCCCATATACCCCGCAGCAAAACGGCATGGCAGAGCGGGAGATGAGGACGGTGGTAGAGTCGGTGCGGACAATGCTGCTGCACATGGGCGTGCAGCACCACTGGTGGCACCTCGCTCTGCGGCAGGCCGTCTGGGTCCGCAACTGCCTGGAGAGGTCGACGCTGCCGCCGGGGACGACGCCGTACCAGCTGCTGACAGGGAAGAAGCCCGACTTGTCGCTGGCGCGGGTGTGGGGCTGCATGGCGCAGTTCTTAGTCCCCGAGCAGCAGCGTGGTGGGAAGCTGCAGCCGAAGGCAAAGTGGGGTCTGCACCTTGGAGTGTCGACACCGAGCAAGGGCTGGGAGCTCCTCGACGTCGACATCGACCGGGTGGTCACCACGTTGGACGTGGTGTTCTACGAAGAGATGTCGCTGGCCGAGTGGAAAACGGCGTACGGGTCGGTGTCCGGCTGCCCGTCGCTCACTCCGCCATCTGACACCTCGTCGGCGACGCTGCCACTGCTTGCCGAGATCGGTGAGCTTCCTGCCCAGGACGTCGAGGACGTCCGCCCACCTGCTCCTCCTCCTGCGAACCCCGCCCCTCCCCTCATGGTCGATCTACGTCGGCTGACCTCGGTGTCGGCCTCCGGCGATGAGGGGAGTAGTGCAACGAGTGCGACGCCGCCTTCGGTCAAGTGCATCGCCGGTGGCCGACGCGACGAGTGGCAGGACGACGTGGGCTTGCAGTCGACGACGACAGGGGAGGAGCAGGTCGAGAAGCAGGTCGAGGACCAGCGGCCAACAGAGAAGCAGGCAGCAGTGACGCCGACCAAGGAGCAGTCGGCGACCGGGCAGTCGGCAGGGGAGCCGACCATAGGGGAGAAGTCGGCTGGGAAGCCGACCACAGTGGAGCAGTCGGCTGGGATGCCGGCTGAGGAGCAGCAGGACGCCGAGGGCAGCGACGACAGTGACGATGGAGGAGACGCCGCGGCGGTCCAGCAGGGACCACGGCGTTCCGGCCGACTTCGGAGGCCGCCTGACTTCTTCGTCCCCGCTGCCTTCACCACGGTGTACGACGTGGATGATGAGGCCGACGACCTGCTGTACGACGATGCCGAGGAGGATGAGGAGTTTCCAGAGCTCGACCCCGACATGTTAGCCGACCCCGAACGCCGTTGGGACATCTCGACGATGACGGTGAAGGAGGCGTTGGTGAGCTGGAAGGGCCCGGCGGTGAAGGCCGCCATGGAGGAGGAGATCCGCAGCCTCATCAACATGGGCACTTGGGAGCTAGTCGAACGCCCGCCGGGGGTAAACGTCATGAAGAACCGGTGGGTGTTGACGACGAAGTACCACATTGACGACACCGTCGAACGAGAGAAGGCGAGGCTGGTCGTAAAGGGCTTCACACAGATGTATGGTGCCGACTACGACGAGACGTTCGCGCCGGTGAGCAGCTACGTGACGCTGAGGATTTTCCTCAGCATTGTCGCTGTCCTCGACCTCAACCTGATGCAGCTCGACAAGAAGAATGCCTTCCTGCAGAGCAAGCTCGATTGGGTATTGTACATGTCTCAGCCGGACTACTTCAACGACGGAACCGGCCGTGTGTGTAAGCTACTGAAGAGCCTGTACGGGCTGAAGCAGTCGCCGCTGTTGTGGTACTTGGCGCTCAACGATGTGCTGGTCGGCGGGGTGATGGAAAGCGGGAGAATGGGGCGGGGTGATGGAACACGGGAGAATGGGGCGGGGTGATGGAAAGCAGGAGAATGGGGCGGGGTGATGGAAAGCGGGAGAATGGGGCGGGGTGATGGAAAGCGGGAGAATGGGGCGGGGTGATGGAAAGCGGGAGAATGGGGCGGGGTGATGGAAAGCGGAAGAATGGGGCGGGGTGATGGAAAGCGGGAGAATGGGGCGGGGTGATGGAAAGCGGGAGAATGGGGCGGGGTGATGGAAAGCGGGAGAATGGGGCGGGGTGATGGAAAGCGGGAGAATGAGGCGGGGTGATGGAAAGCGGGAGAATGGGGCGGGGTGATGGAAAGCGGGAGAATGGGCGGGGTGATGGAAAGCGGGAAAATGGAGCGGGGTGATGTAAAGCGGGAGAATGGGGCGGGGTGATAGAAAGCGGGAGAATGGGGCGGGGTGATGGAAAGTGGGAGAATGGGGCGGGGTGATGGAAAGCGGGAGAATGGGGCGGGGTGATGGAAAGCGGGAGAATGGGGCGGGGTGATGGAAAGCGGGAGAATGGGGCGGGGTGATGGAAAGCAGGAGAATGGGGCGGGGTGATGGAAAGTGGGAGAATGGGGCGGGGTGATGGAAAGCGGGAGAATGGGGCGGGGTGATGGAAAGCGGGAGAATGGGGCGAGGTGATGGAAAGCGGGAGAATAAGGCGGGGTGATGGAAAGCGGGAGAATGGGGCGGGGTGATGGAACGCGGGAGAATGGAACGGGGTGATGGAAAGTGGGAGAATGGGGCGAGGTGATGGAAAGCGGGAGAATAAGGCGGGGTGATGGAAAGCGGGAGAATGGGGCGGGGTGATGGAAAGCGGGAGAATGGGGCGGGGTGTTGGAAAGCGGGAGAATGGGGCGGGGTGATGGAAAGAGGGAGAATGGGGCGGGGTGATGGAAAGCGGGAGAATGGGGCGGGGTGATGGAAAGCGGGAGAATGGGGCGGGGTGATGGAAAGTTGGAGAGTGGGGCGGGGTGATGGAAAGCGGGAAAATGGGGCGTGGTGATGGAAAGCGGGAGAATGAGGCGGGGTGATGGAAAGCGGGAGAATGGGGCGGGGTGATGGAAAGCGGGAGAATGGGGCGGGGTGATGGAAAGTTGGAGAGTGGGGCGGAGTGATGGAAAGCGGGAAAATGGGGCGTGGTGATGGAAAGCGGGAGAATGGGGCGGGGTGATGGAAAGCGGGAGAATGGGGCGGGGTGATGGAAGGAGGGAGAATGGGGCGGGGTGATACAGGAGGGGGAGGTTTAAATGGGTAAATATTACTAATGTCGCCAAGGAAGATGCATTAAATAAGTTTGTGAAAGAATATCTTGGAGAAGAAATACCTTTCACGGTCACGAGGGTCCTCTTGTAGGCTGGCTTGCACCTTTAGAAAGTTGTGATTCGACTCTGCTGCGTTGTTGTTACTGGTCGACAATGATGTGCAAAACTATAAGATTGGCCTTGAACAATTATTTTTTTCAGAATTATATTCTTATACCTGCATGTAGTGTTAAGAATACTAGGCAAGAATGAGTAGATTAGGTCAAGATGGGGGTACAAGGCTAGAATGTTGAGAGAAATTCCGTACCCCCTAAAAGCTAGCCCCAATAAAGCCTAACTAACAAAAAACATATAGTTTGACACACCCCCATAGGCGAAATGGTGGATAGCCAGAGCAAAGACAATGGTCACAAGACCAGTCAAGAGAAGAAACAAAGCATACCTCAGGGTGGATCACAAAGTCACCACACACATTGAGCACAAGCAAGAGGCTACAAGGCCAGTTCACATGCAGAGCACAAGCAATACAGTGATCACAACCTAGCAGCTGTAAGCATACAGGAATATATATAGATCACAGTACAGGCAAAGCCTACAGCAAGTGAGGAAACGTAGGCACAAGGCCCAACAAAGTACAAAAGCGCTGATGATCACCAGGCGGAAGTGCCTTGGTGAATATATCAGCTGTGTTGGCCGTGGCCACGTAAGCAAGAAGAAGCTGACCACGCTGCTGCAACTCTCGAGCCAGGAAGTTACGCAGAGCGATGTGCTTCGTTCTGTGATTCAGTCTGTGATCCTGACACAAGGCAATGGCGGCCTTGTTGTTGACGTACAGCACTGGAGGAGAACGAGGCCGCTCTCCCAGGTCGGTCAGCAGATAGGTGAGCCAGCGTAACTCCTGTGCAGCCATGGCTGTGGCGTAGATCTCAGCCTCACAACTGGAGACGAGAACGGAAGACGAGCGTGTAGAACGCCAAGAAACAGAGCCAGAGCCAAGGCTGAAGGTGTAACCCTGTGACGGCCGCTGCGTAGCCTGGTCGTCAACCCAAGAAGCGTCCGAGTGACTAGTGAGGACAACGTCGCCCCTCCCTCCAAGCATGAGCCCCATGCCTGATGTACTGCACAAGTAGCGCAGTACCCTCTTCGCAGCATCCATATATTTCTTTTGGTGCCTACCAGGAGCCATGTAGCGGGCCAGCAGGCCAAGAGGGTACGCAAGGTCAAGACGAATGCAGCTCATTAGGTACATAAGGCAGCCAACTAACTGTGGGTAAGGACCACTCGGCTCTATGGACTCGTCAGAAGGTGGAGCTGAGAGCGAGTGACCTGTAGCCAGAGGAGTGGCCTGTGCTGAGGACCTGCTGCACCATGTGTGACTGAGTCTGTGTGATGGTGCGGCGTGCTCTGTCCCGGATGATCCACAAGCCAAGATAGCTGCGCAGCTCACCCAGGTCTGTGCACATGTGTCTCTTCTGCAGCTCCGACTTCACCAGGGCAAAAGCCTCAGTGTCAACAGTGGCAAAGACCAAGTCGTTGACGTACACGAGGATGTAGAACAGCGGCAGCGAAGTGTCAGTGCGCAGAAACAGTGACGGGTCAGCAGTCGATGGAGCAAACCCAAGAGCCGTAAGTGTCGTCCTCAGTGTGTCGTGCCACTCACGCGGCGCCTGACGGAGACCGTAGACTGGCCGCCGGAGGCTCCATTGGGTACCAGGAGGGAACGAACCAGTGAAGCCAGGAGGGCGGCGCAGCCAGATCTCCTCGTGCAGGCTACCCTGTAAGAAAGCAGTGCTGAAGTCAAGAGAGTGAAGCTTGTAGTCACGCTGAGCAGCAACGTGTAGCAGCACCCAAAGAGTGGTCATCTTTCGGGTGGGGGAGAAGGTCTGGAAGAACTCAACTCCCTCTCGCAGACTGAAACCTCGAGCAACGTAACGAGCCTTGAAGACAGGCGGAGAACCTGGCGGCCGCTTCACCATGAAAATCCACATGCCATTGATGATGTTCGCCCCAGGAGGGGGAACCTCATCAATGTAGGTGTCTGTGGACTTCCAAGATGCCATCTCTGCGTCCATGGCTGTCTGCCACTGAGAGGAGTACTCACCCGCGATCGCCTCAGCGTAAGAGCGCTGGGTCGGGATGTCTTGAGCATCCGGGTCTCCCTCAGGGGCAAGCAGCATGGACACGAGATGAGGCGCAGCGGCTACAAGACACTCAAGGTCCTCCTACCTGTCCTCAAGGACATCCGTGCCTAGAGCACACTCACCCTCGACGGACGGAGGACCGACAGACTCAGACTCAGCAACAAGACTAGCGGCGTAGTCTACACGACAGGCAGCAGCAAAGTCGACAAGCTCAGCTACTAGGGCGGACGCAACAATGGACTCAAACGACGGGTCGGTGACAATAGTGGCTAACAGACGCGTGATCGTAGGGTGCTCAGTACAAAACTGGTCAGACTCAGGGTCAGCAACGACAGGCAGAGAGGAGTCAGGAGGAGATGGCAAAGGAACACAAGGCGAAGAAGAGGAAAGACGACGGACTACAAGGTGGGTGCCTGGAACAGCCCACTGACGCTGACGAGGAACATGACGACCAGAACGGGCAGGCGAGACAGGACGCGACGCAGGCTCACGACGCTTAGCAAGACCTCTTGACTGCTTAGTGTAAGGAGAAGGTGCAAGCAGGGGTAAGCCAGGCTGTAACGAAAGACCTGTAGACGACGGGAGGCTAAGAACCTGGCGAAGCACGGAGGGAGGCGGTGGTAGAGACGACGGAGAAGGCGGAGCAAAGAACAGGCATGGCTATGCAGTGCTACCAGCACCAGCGGCTCCAACACCCTCAGTAGCTCCAGCACCCCCAGCAGCTCCAGTACCTCCAGCAGCTCCAGCACCCTCAGCAGCTCCAGCACCCTCAGTAGCTCCAGCACCCTCAGCACCTCCAGTACCCTCAGCAGCTCCAGCACCCTCAGCAGAAGCACCCCCAAAACTAGCACCTCCAGTCCTAGGGTCACCAGCCTCAGTGCCTCCAGCAGCAGCACCCCCAGACCAAGGGTCTCCACCAGGAGTACCCTCAGGCTCAGCAGCACCTCCAGCCCCAGCAGCTCCAGTACCTCCAGTAAGAGTACCTCCGAGACCAGCACCACTCCGAGCTCCAGTAACGGCAGTAGAAGTACCTCCAGCAGCAGAACCCCGAGCTCCAGAAGCGCGACCCTGACGGCGACCGTACCAGTCGTGCAGCTGCTGTGGGGTGAGAGGTACACGCGCACGAAGACGGGTACTCCAAGGAGACCGCGGAGCAGCAGTCTCAGCACCCCTAGACTCAGCACCCCCAGGCTCCGCACACGCAAGCTCAGCACCCCCTGACTCCACAGGCTCAGGCTCCGCACCCCCAGGCTCAGCACCCCCAGGCTCAGCACCCCCAGGCTCAGCACCCCCAGACACAGCACCTCGAGCAGGACTACCCCCAACAGGACCTGAGTCACCAGTGACCTCCATAGGCGCAGGCACGGGAGGGTCTACCTGAGAAACACCTGAAGGAGCACGACCTGGCGCGGGGAGGGGGTCTACCTGGGGAGGACTTGGAGCGAGAAAGAGCGGCGGTCTGATCAGTCAGCACTGCAAGCTCATGACGGATCTGCTCGTAATCTCGAGGACGCATAGAACGTGTCAAATTATAATGTTGTCTAGGCTTTAGTGGGGTAGCCCATATGGGGTACACATTTCTAGGGCTGCATATTTGTATCACTTTCATTCCATAGTCAATCCTTTCTCGTTCTAATTTCCTCATGGTATCAAGCAGGTTCCCCCATGGGAACTGTGCCTAGGGCCCACCACATCGAGTTTTTTTTCCTGCCCGAAGCGCGCTCAGCCCGAGTCGCGCTCCGGGCTCTCACTTCGTCGAGCCGCCCTAGCGGCCCTAACGCCCTAGCTGCCCCGCAGCCCGTCGATTCGGCCCCGCCGCCCTTCGTTGCGGCCCCGTTGCCCTTCGCTGCGGCCCCGCCGCCCTTCGCTGCAGCCCCGCAGCCCTTCACTGCGGCCCCGCCGCCCTTCAATGCGGCCCCGCCGCCCGTCTCAGCGGCCCCGCCGCCCTTTGCTGCGGCCCCGCCACCTCTCTCGCTGCGGCCCCGCCGCCCTGCTCAGCGGCCCCGTCACCCTTCGCTGCGGCTCCCCCGCCTTTCGCTGCAGCCCCGCCGCCCTTCACTGCGGCCCCGCCGCCCTTCTCAGCGGCCCCGCCGCCATTCGCTGCAGCTCCGCCGCCCTTCGCTGCAGCCACGCCGCCCGTCTCAGTGGCCCCGCCGCCCTTCTCAGCGGCCCCGCTGCCCTTCACGGCGGCCCCGCCGCCCTTCACTCCGGCCTCGCCGCCCCTCCCACTGCGGCCCCGCCCCCTACCAGCGGCCCTACCGCCCTCCACCGCCTGCGCCGCCCGAGCCGCCCGAGCCGCCTGAGCCGCTGAGGATCCGAGCCGCCCAAGCCGCCCGAGCCGCCCGACCTACCCGAGCCGCCCGAGCCGCCTGAGCCGCTAAGGAGCCGAGCCGCTCGAGCCGCCCCACCCGCCCGAGCCGCCCGAGCCGCCTGAGGAGCCGAGCCGCTGGTGCCGCAGTTGCTGCTGAGCCGTCCGAGCAGCCGTGTTGCCGTGTTGCTGTGCTACTGAGCTGCCCAAACCGCCCTGTCTGGTGAGAGCAGCGCTTCTGTCACTGCACTACCCCTCTCCTACAGCTGGTACTGCTAGTCTACTACTGTCATGGCTACCCCTAGTGTCCTCGCGTTTGACACTGAGGGTCGAGCCATTGACTTTGAGGTCTAGGTCGACGACCTGCAGTTGTTCTTACAGTGCGATAGGGCAGACGGTCTCTCTCTCTTTGACCTCACCTCTGGCGCCTCTCCTGCCCCTACTGCTGATGCTGACCCCACTGTTCGCTCCCAGTGGGCCACGCGCGATGCTGCAGCACGTCTTGCTGCTCAGACCTTGTACGACGCTATAGTTGCGCGCTACTCTTCCCCTGCCACTGCTGCACTGAGCCGCCTCATGCTACCGTACCTCTTCCCTGACCTTGCTACCTTTCCCACAGTTGCTGACCTTATTACGCGCCTCCACACTAGTGACACTCGCTACCGCGCCGCGCTTCTTGCTGAGTTCTGCGCCAAGAACCCCCCCCCCCCATGTACATCACTCTCTATTATATAGTCACCCGCCTCCCTAACTCCCTTCATGTACTCAGGGACCACTTCCTCTCAGTCTGTCCCACCACTCTCACTGTTGACCTCTTAGAGAAGGCCCTCCTAGCAGCGGAGAAGAGCATAGTCGCTGTAGGAGCCTCTCGTGGTGACCCTCGCACCCCCATCTTTGAGGGGTGTTCTCCTTCCCCCCTTTTGCCCTCTGTCGCCTCTGCCGCTGCGACCGACCTCGTTGGTCTTGAGTCGGTCGGTGCGGCGTCTGCCCCTAGTAGGAGATGCCGCTCTGGCAAGGGCAAGGGAGGCAAGGGCGCGGGTGGAGCTAGCGGGGGCAGTGGAGGTGGCGGTGGAGGCGGCGGAGGGAGTGGGGGTGGCGGTGGGAGTGGTGGCGGGGGTGGAGGTGTCGGTGGCAGCAGTGGAGGCGGAGGCGGCGGCGGTGCTAGCGGAGGCGGCGGTGGTGGCGGAGGTGGAGGAGGCGGTGGTGGAGGAGGTGGAGGTGGTCCGGGTGGCGCTGCGCAGCGGAGCAGCCCTGGCGGTGGTCAGCGCCAGCAGCAGCAGCAGCAACGTTCTCGGGACATCCCCCCCCCCTCAGCAGCTCCGTGTGTGGTACGCGCAGCGTCAGCGTGGTGGGGGTTTTGGTCCGTGCACCTACGTCCTTAGCTCCGGCGACCGCGCGGGTGAGCAGTGTGGGGGTGCCCACCCCACCCAGCGCTGCTCTGGCCGCCTGACGGACGCTTGGCGCCAGCAGTTCCCGGAGGCCAGTAAGATCCCCCGCTGGGGAGAGCTTTCTAGGGCATGCGTAGCTATCTATGATCTTGACTTTGATGCTATCCTTGCTGCCATGTATGTTGTGACTATTAGTGATGAGGGTGACTGTTACCGATGTTTCCCGCCCAACCCGGAGAATGGTATTGCTGCTCTAGGTGATGGTGAGGCTGCTGCTCTAGGTGCCAGTGCGTCTGCGCCCTCAGGTGCTGGTGAGTCTGCGCTCTCAGGTACCAAGTCGACTTCGGCCTCCCTCACCTTTACACTTGACTCAGGGGCTTCTCGCTCCTTCTTTCGAGACCGCACCACACTCACGCCGCTTGGTCGGCCTGTTGCAGTCTCCCTGGCAGACCCCTCTGGGGGTTCTGTCCTCTCTCACTTCTCCACTGTCCTCCCGTGTCCGGCTGCCCCCTCTGACACCTTCTCTGGTCTTTACCTTCCCTCGTTCTCTACGAACTTGGTGAGTGGTGCTGACCTGCAGGATGCGGGGGCTCACCAGTTTACTCCTGCGAGTCAGCGGGTGACCCACTGCTCAGACGCTCGCACAGGCCGGCTTGTGGCCACGTTTACGCGTCGGCCGGGGTCGAGCCTCTACACCCTAACCACTGAGTCTCCTCCTGTCCCTGCGTCTAGCCAGGTAGCTGCGTCGGGTCAAGTGTTTGCTGCAGCGTCCAGATCTGGTCTTGAGTCTGCCCCCTGCTCGTGTCGCCTCCTGTCTCACGAGACTCTCCTCTGGCACCACAGTCTTGGTCACCCCTCCTTGCTTCGTCTTCAAGGCATGGCTTCCCGTGTCCTTGTCTCTGGTCTCCCCCGGTCCCTCCCTCCCCTTCCTCTAGGGCCTGGTCCTTCCTGTGCTCCCTGTGTCGAGGGGCTGCTCTGGGCTGCCCCTCACTCTTCTCAGTTTCCCCCGACAGAGGCCCCAATGCAGACGCTTCACATGGACGTGTGGGGCCCGGCCCGCGTCCGTGGACAGGGTCACGAGCGCTACTTCCTGCTGGTGGTTGACGACTACTCGGGTTACACCTCAGTCTTCCCCTTGCGCACAAAGGGTGATGTCACTAAGGTGTTGATCGACAGGATCCGCACAGCTTGTCTCCAGCTCAGGAGGAGCTTCGGCTCGGACTTTCCTGTTCTGCGTCTGCACTTAGACCGAGGCGGAGAGTTCTCCTCTGGCCTTCTGCGAGCCTACTGCCGTGCGCGAGGCATCCGCAAGACCTTGCTTCCGGACTCTCCACAGCAAAATGGGATTGCTGAGCGCCGCATTGGCATGGTCATGGATGTCGCTCGTACATCCATGATGCATGCGGCTGCCCCCAATTTTCTGTGGCCGTTTGCGGTTCGGTACGCGGCGCATCAGATCAACCTTCACCCAAGGGTCTGCATGCCGGAGACTTCCCTAGCTCTGCTGTGGACGGGGAAGGTAGGCAATGCGTCTGCGTTTTGTGTCTGGGGATCTCGGGCGTTTGTCCGCGACTTGTCTGCGGACAAGCTGTCCCCTCGTGCTGCTCCTTGTGCCTTCCTTGGCTTCCCCCATGACGCACCAGGGTGGCAATTCTACCACCCCTCCTCTCGTCGTGTTATGTCCTCCCAGGACGTCACGTTTGATGAGTCGGTCCCCTACTTCAGTCTCTTCCCCTACCGCACTCCTTCCCTCCCCCGCCGCCGCACTTCCTTGTGCCAGGTCCCCCTAAGGTAGACCCCCTCCCCCCTCAGTTTCGTGCCCCTTCAAGTGTGTCCGAGGTAGACGCAGTCGAGCCGGTCGAGGTTGCTGGTGACTCTGGTACTACTGCGGGTGCTGAGCCTGGGGGTGCTGACTCTGGGGGTGCTGCGCGAGTGGGTGCTGAGCCTGGGGGTGCTGACTCAGGGGGTGCTGCGCGAGTGGGTGCTGAGCCTGGGGGTACTGAGCCTTGGGGGTGCTACGACTGGGGGTGCTGAGCCTGGGGGTCCTTTGCCTGGGGGTGCTGCGTCTGGAGCTGCTGAGCCTGGGGGTGCTGCGTCTGGAGCTCTTGAGCCTGGGGGTACTGAGTCTTGAGCTGCTGAGCCTAGTGGTGCGGAGCCCGCGGCCGCTGGACCTGCTCGTGTGGAGTCTGGCGGTGCTGGGCCTGGTGGTTCTCCGGGTGCTTCGTCTCGGCGGGAGCCACTCTCTCCACAGGAGCTGCGCGAGTGGTTTGCACGGCGCTGGAGGCGTACTGCTGGAGCTGGTGCTTCTTCGGCTGCTGAGGGTGCTGGTGCCGCCGGTCTCGGAGGTGCTAGCCCCAGGAGTGCTGGAGCTGCTGGGCCTGCGAGTGCGACTGGAGTCAGAGGTCCTGAGGGTGTTGGTGCTGAGGCTACTGCTGTCAGTCCTAGCGCCGGTCCTACTGCGGGTGCTGCTGGTGCTGCTAAAGGTACTGGAGCTGGAGGTGCTGTTGGCGCTGGTGCTCCCACTGGGGGTGCTGGTGCTGTCCCTGCCGTATCTGGAGTCGCTGCGCGGCCTCAGCCGTACTTTGCTCCGCTCCTTCAGCAGGTTCTTGGTCTTCCTCCTCCCTTAGAGTGTCCATTTCCTGTCCAGTCACAGTCACAGTTACCGCCGGCCTCCCCACTGCCTGCTCCTTCTCCCTACACTGGTCCTACTGGAGGTCTTGCTGAGCGTCGTGAGCCTGCGTCTCGACCTGCGTCGCCTGTTCGTGCTGCTCGCGCTAGTGGTCACGGTTCGCGTCAGCGTCCTCCTCCTGTCCCTGGCACGCACCGGATGTCTCTGCGTCCATCCACTACTCCTCTGCGTGCCCCTTTGACTTCTCCTCCTGAGTCCTCTCTTCCTGCCCTGGCCGACCGGGAGTCGGACTCTCTTCGTACTACCAGTCCTACTGTCACGCGTCTCCTTGCTAATGTCGTCACTGACCCCTCATTAAAGTCCACTACTGCGTCTGCTCTTGTTGCTGAGCTCGTCGACTTTGCTGCTCGCTGTCGTCAAGACTACGCTGCTAGTTTCGTTGCTGAGTCTGCGTTTGTCTGTCCTTCGTCCGTCGGGGGTGAGTGTACTTTTGGCACGGACGTCCTTGAGGACAGGCAGGAGGAGTTCCAGTGTCTGGCTGCTGCTTCACCTCATCTCGTGTCCGTATGGCTTACCCCTAAGGGAGACCCGGATGCACTTGACATCCCGACTCCGCGCTCTTACGCGGAGGCCGTAGAGGGTCCCTACTCCTCTCAGTGGCATGCAGCTATGGATGCAGAGATGGCTTCCTGGAAGTCCACAGGCACCTACGTTGACGCGGTTCCCCCACCTGGGGCGAACATCGTCAATGGCATGTGGATCTTCAGGGTGAAGCGGCAGCCGGGCTCTCCGCCTGTCTTCAAGGCGCGGTACGTGGCTCGTGGCTTCAGTTAGCGGCAGGGAGTTGACTACTTTCATACCTTCTCTCCCACCCAGAAGATGACCACTCTTTGGGTGCTGCTACACATAGCCGCTCAGCGCGACTACGAGCTTCACTCTCTTGACTTCAGCACTGCTTTCTTGCAGGGTAGCCTACACGAGGAGATCTGGCTGCGCCATCCACCTGGCTTCACTGGGACTTTCCCTCCTGGCACCCAGTGGAGCCTCCGACGGCCAGTCTACGGTCTCCACCAGGCACCGCGCGACTGGCACGTCATACTGAGGACTACGCTTGCGGCTCTTGGGTTTGCTCCCTCTACTGCTGGCCCGTCATTGTTTCTACGCACCGACACCTGTTTGCCGCCGTTCTACATCCTCGTGTACGTCAACGACTTGGTCTTTGCCACTGCTGACACTTCTGGACTCGCCCACGTAAAGTCCGAGCTACAGAAGAGACACACGTGCACAGACATGGGTGAACTGCGCAGCTACCTTGGCTTGCAGATCACCCGAGACAGAGCGCGCCGCACCATTACTGTGACTCAGTCACACATGGTGCAGCAGGTCCTTCAGCGCTTCGACTTCACGTACTCCTCGCCTCAGGCCACTCCTCTGCCTACTCGCCACTCGCTCTCAGCTCTGCCTTCGGATGAGTCCGTAGAGTCGAGTGGCCCGTACCCAGAGCTTGTTGGCTGCCTCATATACCTGATAACCTGCACACGACCTGACCTTGCATACCCTCTTAGCATTCTTGCACGCTATGTTGCTCCTGGGAGACACAGACCAGAGCACATGGCTGCAGCGAAGAGGGTGTTGCGCTACTTGTGCAGTACGTCGGGCATGGGGCTAGTGCTTGGAGGGCAGAGTCAAGTGGTCTTCACTGGGCACGCGGACGCTTCTTGGGCTGATGACCAGGCTACGCAGCGGTCGTCATAGGGTTACACCTTTAGCCTTGGTTCCGGCTCTGTTTCGTGGCGGGCTACCCGCTCGTCTTCTGTTCTCGGCTCCAGTTGTGAGGCTGAGATCTACGCCGGGGCCATGGCTGCACAGGAGCTTCGCTAGCTCACCTACCTGCTGACAGACCTTGGAGAGCCGCCTCGTTCTCCTCCAGTCCTGTACGTAGACAACAAGGCCATGCTGGCCTTGTGTCGAGAGCAGAGACTGGAGCACAAAACAAAGCACATTGCTCTTCGCTACTTCCTTGCTCGTGAGCTACAGCAGCGTGGTCAGTTGCGGCTTGCGTACGTGGCCTCTGAGGCCAACACTGCTGATGTTTTCACCAAGGCACTTGCGCCTTGTGATCATCAGGGCTTCTGTACTCAGCTTGGTCTTGTGCCTGTCTTGCCTCATTTGCTCACTTCTTGACCTTGCTTGTACTCTCACATATATATACTCCTGCTCTTGCTTGCTTAGCCTCTTATATATATATATATGTGCTCGTGCATGTGAACTGGCCTTCTGGCCTTGAACTTGTGCTCGAAATGTGTGGTGACTTTGTGATCCACCCTGAGCTTTGCTTTGTTTTGCTTGACTGGTCTTGTGACCCCTAGTTCTCCCCCACTTTGCCTATGGGGGTGTTTCAAATTATAACGTTGTCTAGGCTTTAGTGGGGTAGCCCATATGGGGTACACATTTCTAGGGTTGCATATTTGTATCATTTTCATTCCATAGTCAATCCATTCTCGTTCTAATTTCCTCATAACGCTTTATTTTAAGCAGCCCCGTGTGACTTCCCAAATCGTCCTTTTCCTTCCCGCGATGTAGGAACCCTTTAGGAACTTTGTCTTCTCTGAGTCGGAAAAAATGAGTCAATTTCCTTTTCGGAGCAAGAGATGCAAAAACTAGATAGGGCAGGAGTTTGGCGGATGATATCCTCTAGATGGATACGACAGCTGCTGTTACTAGCAACAAGCAAGCTGAGGCAATCAATAGACATCTAGAAATCCATGGGGTTTTACTAGTAAGGCCACCGGTGCCACTGCAACTGGAATTCCGCGAGCAACGGACATGATATCATGCGGAGAGGGTTTCCCGCTTGGTTTTCGGTTCCGGCCGACAGACGAGGAGCTGCTGTGTTACTACCTTAGGCGGCGCGTAGAGGGCCTTCCCATCGCATGGACATCTCCAAAAAGTGGCGGACCCTAGCTTGACCACTCGAAATGTACAACCCCCAGGTGACTACACGGTCACCTGAACCTCACCCAAAGGTGACCCCCAGGTCAAGTGCAGCGCAACACGACCCACACGTTACCTTTGGGTCAGTAATTCCGTCGGC
Source organism: Closterium sp. NIES-65 (assembly GCA_948144175.1). Classification (NCBI taxonomy): domain Eukaryota; kingdom Viridiplantae; phylum Streptophyta; class Zygnematophyceae; order Desmidiales; family Closteriaceae; genus Closterium; species Closterium sp. NIES-65. Next base: position 84,227 of record CANXME010000143.1, read on the forward strand.
AATCTCGCGCCTAACCAAAATATAACCCCAACCTAACCCCGGGCCGCACTTACGAAAGCTCCGAGCCGCCATTGCATCTAACATTGGCGAATAGTCGGGCTTCGTTTGTCGAATCGCTTAAAAAGTCGTGATTGACCAATCGCAAAGCACGATTCTTGTGGTCGCTTCGCCTTGCAGACATCGACCAATCTGGTGCGTTGAAATCCAATAAATGAAATTGGACCCAACTGTAACTTAACAACACCTGCACAACAATTCAAAAACGTTATATATTCCAACACGTGGCCAGCATAAAAAAATATGTATAGTTTAGCGCAATCATTACAAATGTATTCCCAGTTGTTATGCGTGCAATTGAGTGAACGACAAGAATTGCACTATCGAAGCAAGAATACAAATGAGCGAAGGCATGAGCGAACATTATATAGCAAAACTATAGTGGTAACGGTAATGGTCGCGCGATGAGCCTGGGACTGAGGTTGGGAAAGTGTCGAAGCGTAGGCACGGAGCGCGGGTTACCAGCCGAGCCGTGAGGTCGGGATGCGATGTGCGAAAAAGGGCGGGATGATGAATGATGCGATGGTCGCGAGTGGTAACGGTGCTGACTGAGGTGCTACAGTGATGTGCGCGTTGAGCAGGGACGCGAAGTAAGGAAAAGGGAATTTCCTTACACTACCCCCCCTCCTAAGAAGGTCCTCCTTATGAAAGCGCGTGGATGTCTCGGAAATTGCGGCTACGTAGGTAGTCGGTGACGACGGGGTGATTTTCAATTTTCTCCAGGGGAACCCAATTGTCCTCGATGGGGGTACGATCTTTCCAGCGGATCAGAAACACCACTTTTCGGGCTCCTCGAGGGTCGCGAACTCTGTGGCTCAGGATCTTGTCGGGGGTGATGACTGGTTCGGTTGGTGGTCGTGTCATGCTGGTGGGTCGATATCGTGGGAGTTGGCTGGTGGTTGGCACGTAAGGGCGAAGTAAGCTGACGTGGAACGAGGGGCTGACGTACTAGTCAGCCGGGAGGAGGAGGTGCGCGGTGACTGGCGTAACCATGTGACTGATTCGAAATGGCCCACAGTATCGAGGGCGGAGTTTTGGAGTGATGGGCAGGCGGAGGTTCTGAGTGTCGAGTAGAACGAGGTCGTCGGGCTGATAAGTAACGCGTCTGCGATGGCGATCGGCGTTGCGTTTAGCGATGATGTTTGATTTTTTGATTGCTTCTGCTGCCCTGGTCCGTGCTGCTTGCAGAATCTCGGCGAACTGTTGTGCTCGTGGGACGGGGTTGTCGGGATTCGATGTCATGGGTACTGTTGGGTCCTGTCCGTAATTCAAGTAGAACGGCGACTGTTGCGTCGTGGCTGATGGTGCGTTATTGTATGCGAACTCGATGAGTGGCAGCTGCTGTTCCCACGTATTCGGATCGTCGCACGTGGCTCGAATCAGCTGCTCCATGGTCTGATTTGTCCGTTCCGTTTGTCCGTCGGTTTCGGGGTGATAGAATGAACTGAACTGTAAGCGTGTGCCGAAGTGCTGCCACAGGTTTCGCCAGAAGTTGCTTGTAAATTTCGTGTCCCTGTTGCTGATGATCGATGCGGGTATCCCGTGCAGTCGAACGACGGTGGTGATGAAGAGTCGGGCGGTTTCCTCGGCTGTGATTGATTTCCTGCATGCTGCGAAATGAGCCATCTTCGTTAGTCGATCGACGACGACCAGGATCGCGTCATTCCCACTCGCCCCAGCTGGTAACCCCGTGACGAAATCCATCGTCACCTGCTGCCAAGCACGCTCTGGGGGCGGGATGGGTTGCAATTGTCCCGCCGGCCACTTCCTGCTTGACTTCATGAGCTGGCAAGTAGTAATACCGCTGCAGCTGCTGCCGTGTCTTTTCTACCCCGAAATGTCCCGAGGTAACTCCGTCGTATGCTTCCTGTAACAGTAGTTCCCGTAGTAGCGTGTATCCTGGTACCCAGATGCGGTCGGTCCCAGCTTTTACGTAATAGACTCCTTTTGCCGCTGCGAATTGCTGTGAGTTGCCTATTGTAAAGAACGGGTCTGTTTGATATCCGTGGGTAAATAGGCCTGTCAGTGGCGGGCTGGTCTGGGCGAGTAGTATCGCGTGGATCTGGGCAGTGGGGCGGGTCAGTGCGTCGGCGATATTCGAGGCTCCTGTTTTGTATGTGACCGTATAGTGAAAATTCGACTCGAGGAAATCGAGCCATCGAATCTGTCGTGGGTTGAGGTGGGGCTGTGCGCGGAGGTACTGTAGAGATCGATGGTCTGTCCGTACTGTCACGTTTGCGCCGGTCAAGTAGCAGCGCCACACTTTGAATGCGTGCACGATCGCGAGCATTCCGCGGCCGTGTATCGTGTAATTTCGCTCAGGCGGATGTAGTTTGCGTGATTCGTAGGCGATGGGTTGGAGGCCGTTGCCGAAGTCCTGTAACAGTACAGCTCCGATGGCGATGTCACTTGCGTCGGTAACCACTTCGAAAGGGCGGTGGGGGTCAGCGATGCGTAGAACGGGTGGTGAACAGAGAACGTTTTTCAGGGCAGAGAAGGCAGCATGCTCTTTCTCCCCCCATGTAAAAGCGACCCCTTTACACAGTAAATCAGTGAGTGGGGCTGTTAAATGTGCCATGTCGGGCACGAACCGTCGAACGTAATTAACAAAACGTAAAAAACTCTGCAGTTCCGTGATGTTCGTCGGGGGGCGCCACGCTTTTACCGTATCCAGCTTCTTCGGGTCAATCTCAACCCCAGCCTCCGAAATGACGTGACCCAAAAACTCTAGCCTGTCCCGAAAAAACTTGCACTTCGAGCCCTTGGTGAGTAGTCGATGTTCCTCCAAAACTTTAAAAACTGCTTCAAGATCCACTAAGTGCTGCTGCTTATCCCGGCTGTAAACTAGAATATCGTCCAGGTAAACAATTACGCATTTATCTAAAAGTGGTCTAAACGCCTCGTTCATGGTCATCTGAAATGTCGCAGGCGCGTTCGTCAACCCGAATGGCATTACTGTATACTCGAATGACCCGTACCTAGTCCTAAATGCTGTTTTGGCGCAGTCCGATGGTTCGACCCGAATCTGATGGTAACCTCCCCGTAAATCTATTTTCGAAAAGACTCGTGCTGTTCGCAGTTGGTCGATCACTTCGTCGGCGCGAGGGATGGGGTATCGCGATTTGACTGTTACCCTGTTGAGCGCTCGGTAGTCGATGCACATGCGGAACCCTCCGTCTTTTTTCGGTGTGATTAGTATCGGTGCGGCGAACAGTGACGAGCTCGGTCGGATAAACTGCTTCTCTAACAGGTAATCTAACTGCTTCCTTAACTCGTCGAGCTCGGGCTGTGTCAGTCAAAATTGGCGCTGTACAGTTGGTTGTGCCCCCGGTTCTAACTCGATCCTATGGTCGTGCGCCCGCTGAGGTGGCAGTCCCTGTGGTAAATCATCCGGAAATATCCCCGGGAACCGTTTCAGTAGTGCTTGTAGTTCGGTCGATACAGCTGCCAGCAGTTTCTCCAAATCACTCGGCTGCTCATCTTTTTCTACGAGTGCGATATCCACTGCGTACACGTCAGCTCCAACAGCGACAGCCCGTTTCATCGTGATGGCGTTGACCTAGAACGTCGAAGATTTGGGTGGCTGCCAGCGAGGTAGAACGACCCAGTTACCACTACTTCGCACTGTGCAGCTCCCCGTCGTCCAGTCGATCCATGGGTTGTACCGTCGCAGCCAATCACGTCCGAATAAAATGTCGTGCCCATCCAGTGTCGTCGCGAGCATTTCCTGTGTAAACCCGAAGTTCCCCCCGCAACGGACTTTTACGCGCTCCACCTTTTCCCGTATGGCCAGGGGTGTGCCGTCGACTAAGCGTGCATCTATCTCAGGTAAACATCGGTTAAGCGTTAACTGTAATTTTCGTGCGGTTGCGGTATTAACTAAGCCGTGGCTTGCTCCTCCGTCAATGAAGATCTTCACTGCTGCTCCCTGTATTTTCCCGTAGATCAGTACCGGGCAATCCGTCGCTGTACCCTCCTTATTCATCCGAGCCCGATCGATGGCGTGAATCGGTACTGTGACTCGGTGAGGGTCGGTGTGGTTGGGCGAGCAGGCAGTCTCGTCAGTAGTTGGCCCAACTTCTACTGACTGCTGGCGTTTCCCTGCCTCCGAGACTCCCTCCCCTGCTCTGCTCCTCGACGCCTCAGCTCCTCTGGACATTCGCTCTTGCGATGGCCCGGCCGGTTGCAAGCAAAGCAGCGCCCTTTAAACGGCGCGGCAGCTGCATTCGCTGCGACGGCATGTACAGTGGCATGCTCGGTCGGTCCCCGAGGACGATATCCGTAATAGGACCCCGGTCTCGGTCCGTGTAGGATATCGATTTTCTCGGCGAGCGCGAGGATCTCGTTGAAATTCGAGAGCCCGCGTAGCATTATCTCGTGCGAGATGTCCGGCTTCAGCCCTCCGACGTAACGGTCCACCCGCTCCGCCTCGTGCATGTAGCCGACCTGTTCGCAAAGTGCGAGAAACCCGCTGGTGTAGTCTTGAACTGACCCGAGCTGGCGCCTAGTGCGCAGTTTCTGACGCGCCGAAATCGAGGCCGCGATCGGCTCAAAGCGCGCCTGAAGCCCTGCGCACCACGCATCCCACGTGCTGTATTGGGCGGTCTCGCAGAACGAACTCCAGGTAACAGCTGGACCCGAGGGCCCTTCCTCGTGCGACGGTGGCTCGTAGGCGCGCGGCGACGTCACAATGACTCGCCACCAGTCCATGGCGGGGCCCCTGAGTAGTGAAACCGCATACCGGATCTTGGCGGCGTCCGACTCGACGTAGTTGGCATCGAAAAACACATTCATCGTGAAGACCCACGATTGAATTGTCGGGCCGCCGCGTTGGCTTGGGTTGAAGCACGGCGGGCGTTGCGGCTTGAGTGGCATTGGGGCCATCACGGCGTTCTCGCCACTTGTCGCCGCAAACTCCACGTGCCGTCGGGCTTCTCGGGGCTCCCGTGGGCTTAATGCGCTCCTGTTCCCTCCCATGCCGGGCATCGGTTGGGCTGTGCCGTCACTGGCTGCGCCTGAGCGCTGTCCCGTGCTGTTGTGTTGCGTTGGTGTGCCGGATGAGATGACGATGGGCTCCTCCGAATGTGCAGATGCATTGGTTGGTGCATGTGATGTCGTCGGTACGTTCACCGTTGACTGTTGACGGGCGGAGTCACGTTCCGCCGTGAGAGTCGCGATTTCGAGCGCCGAATCCTCCAATTGACGCACGAGACGATCGAGTTGCTCCTGCGTCAACGTGGCGAGATTGAAGTCGGCCATGGCGGGGGTGTCGGGCAAGCTCAGCGAGAGCCTCGGTCGTGGCCGTGCGTGCTTTCGAGAGAGCACTACGAGCGGCGGTGCTGTGTCGCTGAGAGACGTCTACCCCCCCCAAAAAATTGAGATAGTGGGAAGCGAAGGTGTGGATGCGGTCCGAGATGAGATCGTAGGCTCTGAATACCAAGTGTTACGGGTGCAATTGAGTGAACGACGAGAATTGCACTATCGAAGCAAGAATACAAATGAGCGAAGGCATGAGCGAACATTATATAGCGAAACTATAGTGGTAACGGTAATGGTCGCGCGACGAGCCTGGGACTGAGGTTGGGAAAGTGTCGAAGCGTAGGCCCGGAGCGCGGGTTACCAGCCGAGCCGTGAGGTCGGGATGCGATGTGCGAAAAAGGGCGGGATGATGAATGATGCGATGGTCGCAAGTGGTAACCGGTGCTGACTGAGGTGCTACAGTGATGTACGCGTTGAGCAGGGATGCGAAGTAAGGAAAAGGGAATTTCCTTACACCAGTTAACAATCTACTCCGTATATATAACACTTTGTAACATTAAAATATAAGTTCTACGAGTGGAGAAAATTGTAAACTATTAACAATTTTGTTTGCACTACCATTGCACCAATGCAGTTTTTACAGTTAGTGCAGGTTTTACCGATTTCACTTTGTGATATATATATATATATATTTTAAAGAGTTCGTCTTTCTTCTCGGGCGACTTCTTATACCGAAAGCGCTGGTGTAAAATCCGATTTCTCACCATCACATCCGCGCAATTCCTTGGCAATCTTCGCGACACTACATGCGAACTGTGAGCAACACCCGTCGACCTGATCACGAAACAGACGAAATTGCACACCCTATCACATGCTGGGGAACATGAAACAGGCGACAATCGTGCAATACACTTCCCTGTGTCCAGGCACTTGGTCGAAAATGGGAAACACTGCCAACTAAGCAGGCAGTACATTCGCGCCACCTGTCATGCTCAGGTGGTCTGTAATCTGCCAGCTGCACCGAAAACTGCACAACTTCCATCAGAAAATCAGCTGAGCAGAAGAACACTCAACCACATAACCCACGTCATCAACTATCTGCTCAAACTCTTTCCCCATATCTCGTAAACCCCCACTACCGTAACTAAACAACCCTAAACCAATCGAAACCTCATCCTTACCACGTTGTGTCACAAAGCTTAGCCATTTAGCTTGCCCTTTACGATCACTTCCTATTTGCTTCTAGCTTCTCCACTTCTGTTTTTACGTGTAACATCCTCTCAGTAGTAATGGTTCGGCACCATTTCCCCTGGTGGTGTTATGTTACGCTGATGTAGCCTTTGCAGGCAAAAAAATGCTTTCACTAATTCACCAGGCTATCAACATATTGCATCTGTTTTACAGGCCTATCCCGCCCTTTCAGCGAAGGCCCGACCGCATCCACCGTTTTCGCTCTCCCGAATACATTTATTCGCCTCTTTTTCATTCATTTTCTGACGGTTGTTCGCCCTTCTCCTTGCCTCTCGCTTTCGCAGGCTCTTCCAGGAGTGGTGGCAATGAGCAAGGCCGCGGGGATGGTTGGCGGGTGGGCGTGTTGGTAGTGATGGTGATGCTCGGAAGCGAGGAGGGTCTCACCTAGGGAAATTTGACGCAGCGCCACTGGCGCAGCAACGGCTCCAGTCGTGGCCTTTTTCCCATGCGTCACGCTGCTACTAGCAGCCGTGGGTGACCATCGACGTCTACTTAGGTGCGAAAGTATAATCTTGAATTCATGTTCCTCTACCCAACATGGCAGGACATGTGGCGGTCTTTTGTTTTTGTTTGTGTTTTTTGCGTCCATGTTCCTGTTGGTGCAGGGCGCGTCTACCTATCAAAAGACTGGAAGTTCATTGTGGCAATAACGGTTTGGCCTGCAATATGGTATGTACTGAATTTTAGTGTTTTCTGCAGGTGTTTGATATGCAGATGAGTTGCAGATGTTATATTTCTCGGACTTGCCTCATAAATTAGCTGATGATTAGTAGCTGAAGAGGCAGTAATACTGGAGAGTGTGGCATGTTGTCATTGTCGTAGCTTGTCCTGAATGACAGGAAAATGCGATGGATGTTGATTGTCTTATATTGTGCTGTTTTGAAATGTAATATTTTAACACGTCTCTAACAATTAAATGTTGCACCAGTTCTGCTTGTATTTATTCATAAGGGTCTTAGTACATGCAAAATCACTACAGCTACTACTCCAATATGCGAATCAGTGCATATGATGTTGGCGACGTGGATAAACAGTGTTGACCTGCGCGTCACCTTTGAGGTGAGGCTGGGGTCAGGATGAAGTAACCCAAATTTCACATTGAGAAAGCTTGCTTTCTGTTCTTGCAAAGGCAACGGGCTTCATTACAATTGCAGTAATACAACATTCTCGTCCAACTATTATGATATACAATATACGACTAGGGTGGGTGGGTGGGGAGTGGAACTGCAAAGTTCCGAAATGAAGTCATGGGTGGAGGCCGAATGGCCTCCAACCCTCGTTATATACTCGGCGAATTGTAATTCGCCGTTGCTTTGCTTCGTTACAGGTAGCTGCGCTTTCACAATACGCATTTTTAGAAAGTGTTACACACTTTCGAAAAATTTCATGTACCCTGGTGTCAAATGTTGTAGCCTGTAGTGAGGTTTGTCTTAGGGGGTACAGAAGTTAGGGTTTGTTATATGTACCCCAACCAACATCAATGGCATCATCATTCCTCATTTTGACATGGTATCAGCCAGGTTAGGATCCTGTGAGATCCCGTTCCTCCGTTCTCCGTTCGTCCCTCCCGAGCATGATCCTACCTCTCGTTCATACCGGTTCCGTTGTTACCGCGCCTAGTACCGAGCCTAGCGCCCTCTCCCCCGTCGCTTAGCGCCCTTTCTCCCCGTCGCCTAGCGCCCTTCCCCCCCCCCCCGTCGCGTCGCGCCCTTTCCCCCCGTCGCCTAGCGCTCTTTCCCCCCGTCGCGTCGCGCCCGTTCCCCCCGTCACGTCGTGCCCGCCCTTTCCCCCCCGTCCCGTCGCCCTGTCCCGTCGCGTCGCCCTGCCCCGTCCCGTCGCCCTGCCCCGTCGCGTCGCCCTGCCCCGTCCCGTCACCCTGTCCCGTCGCGTCGCCCTGCCCCGTCGCGTCGCCCTGCCCCGTCCCGTCACCCTGCCCCATCGCGCCGCCCTGCCCCGTCGCGTCGCCCTGTCCCGTCCCTACGCCCTGGCCCGTCGCCCTACCCTACGCCCTGGCCCGTCGCCCTACCCTACGCCCTGGCCCGTCGCCCTACCCTACGCCCTGGCCCGTCGCCCTACCCTACGCCCTAGCCCGTCGCCCTACCCTACGCCCTAGCCCGCTCTTCCGCTGCGACTGAGTCCCCTTCCCACCTGAACCCTAATTTGCCTCTTCTCCCCGGTTGTTACTTTCCTGTTCGTTCGCGTTAGTTCTCACTATGGCGACTCCACGAGTTCTTCGTTTCGACGCTGACGGTAGACCACTTGACTTTTCCGTCTGGCTTCTTCGCGCTCGCCGTCTGTTAGAGAGTCAGGTCCAGGGGGGCGAGACCCTCTGGTCGCACGCTACTGGTGACCTCTCCGAGCCCCCCGAGCCTACAGCTTTAGGCTCTGCCCCTGACGACGCTGCTACGGCTCGCTTTGCCCGTCAGCGCGCTGACCGGACGGCTTGGACGCCGCGTGACGCTGCGGCCTGCATCGCACTCAGCAGCCTCCTCCCTGAGTCAAAGGAGGTCCACTTTACTCAGGTTCGCACCGCTGCTGCGTACCTCACTGCGATTAAGGCCCGCTACTCTACTCCCGCTACTGTCTCTCTTGGCCGTCTTTTCCTCCCGTTCCTGTTTCCTGATCTCGCCTCGTTTGAGCGCTCTGCTGATTTGATCGCTCGCCTCCGCTTGCTCGACGCTAGTTACCGCGCTGCTTGCATTGAGGCACAGCTTGCACTGCTTCCTCCCCCCATGGCGATTACTGTCTATTTCATCGCCACTAGCCTCCCTGACCGCCTAGCCTCCGTTCGTGACGCGCTTCTGCTGAAGCACCCTAGTGAGCTGACTATCGAGGTCCTTGAGTCTGCACTCAAGGACGTCGAGAGCAACCTTCGCTCGGTAGCTGCCGCCTCTGGTACTGTGTCCCCCCCACTCTTCCACGAGTGCACAGTCCCGCAGTTACCCACCTTCACTGCCTCTCTCGCCACTGCCGCTACTGACGCGACTGCGGCTGCTGTTACGACTGCGTCGCGGTCCCGCGGCAAGGGGGGCAAGAAAGGTAGTTCTGGTGGAGGTGGAGGTGGAGGTAGCGGAGGTAGTGGGGGTGCTGTTGCGACTGGCGGTGGTGGGAGTGCAGCGTCTGGAGAGACCCCTCGTGCAGCGGCTGGTGACTCCACTGCGCCTGATGGTGGCGGCGACCCCCGAGCTCGTCAGTCGCCTCCTGTACTGCCGACCCCGCTAGGTGGAGCAGCGGCGTGGTACCAGGCTCAGCGTCAGCAGCACCTTCAGCAGCAGCAGCAGCCCCTTTCCTCCCGCCAGCCTCAGCAGCAGCAGCGTCAGCAGCTGGCTCCGGGGTCGGGGCTGCGTCAGCCCCAGCGCGGTGCTTCTTACCCTCCCTGCACCTATCAGGTTCTGACAGGTCCTCGTCGGGGCCACCCTTGTGGCCGCTTTCACCCCCCTGGTCAGTGCTTTGCTCAGCTCACTGACACGGTCCGGTTGGCCTACGGGGTTGGCGGTCCTGCTCTTGACTGGCTTCCTCTGGTTCAGCGCTACGGCTCCGCTCTGTGGGGCATGTCTGCTGAGCAGTTAGTTGATCTGATTGGTGCTCTTCATGCTATGTATGCTGTTGTTGACTCTAGTGTTTCTGACTCTGTTTACTCTGGTGTTGTTAGCTTAGGTGCTAGTCTTGCTCAGTTGCCTGTTGCTAGTGTAGGTTCTTGTGTAGACTCTAGACCAGCGACTACCTCAGAGGACGCTTCGCTGTCGTTCACGCTGGACTCTGGAGCCTCACACTGCTTCTTCCGGGACAGCACGACACTTACACCACTTCCTGCGCCTGTTTCTGTGGCTTTGGCTGATCCCACTACGGGACCAGTCACTGCACGTCATACTACCACTTTACCGTGTCCTGCTGCTCCCTCCGGGTCTCTCACTGGGTTTCACGTCCCCTCGTTCTCCCGGAACTTGGTGGGCGTGCGACCCCTCGTGAGTCAGCACGTGGGTGTGTGGTTTGAGCCTTCTGGAGAGACTGCGGTGTGTGTTGACGGAGACTCTTACCAGCCTCTTGCTACCTTTACTGCTGAGCCGGGCTCAGGTCTCTACACTCTTCACACTGGCCCGCGTGCGCCGCAGCAGCAGCCGCAGCAGCCGCAGCCGCAGCAGCAGCAGCAGCAGCTGCACCAGCGGTCGCACCAGCAGCCGCCCCTACTGCCACTGCCCCCGGTTCCCCCCCCCGTTCGGGTCCCCGTGTCTCACCAGGTTGCTTCGTCCCCCCAGGTGTCTGTGTCGTGTCAGGTTCCTACGTCTGCTCCAGTCGCTGCGTCGTGCTCTTGCCGGTCGCTTGCCCACCCCACCGTTCTGTGGCACCACCGGATGGGGCACCCGTCCCTTCCACGTCTGCGCGCTATGTCTAGTCAGCGTCTTGTCCTAGGCCTCCCACGTGTCTTGCCGTCGCTGCCGCCTTCGCTTGCGCCGCCGTGTCGTCCCTGCGTCGAGGGTCGGCTGCGCGCCGCCCCTCACTCCTCCTCCCTTCGTCCGGCCACCGAGCCTTTTGAGACGCTTCACTTGGACGTCTGGGGCCCCGCCCCTCGTCTAGGCCCTGAGCGTGAGCGCTACTTTCTGGTGGTCGTTGACGACTTCTCCCGCTACACCACAGTGTTCCCTCTGGCGAAGAAGTCTGAGGTGACTTCTATGCTGATCAGGTGGTTGCTCACCACCGAGGACACTCGTGGTCGTCGTGTCAGCTGCCTCCACTCCGACCGTGGGGGTGAGTTTCGCTCCGGCATTCTCGCTGGATTCTGTCGCGAGCAGGGCATTCGTCAGTCCTGGACGCTTCCAGAGTCCCCACAGCAGAATGGGGTTGCTGAGCGCCGCATAGGCCTGGTCATGGAGATCGCCCGCACCTCCCTGACTCACGCCTGTGCCCCCCATTTTCTGTGGCCCTACGCGGCCAGGTACGCCGCGCACCAGCTGAACCTCTGGCCACGTGTCTCTCGACCAGAGGTTTCACCGACCAGTCTTTGGACAGGGTCCCCTGGTGTTGCGTCGCGGTTTCGTGTCTGGGGGTGCTTGGCTCTTGTCTGCGACACCTCCGCGGACAAGCTCTCGCCTCGTGCCGTCCCCTGTGTCTTCCTTGGTTTCCCTGAGGACTCCTCTGACTTCACCTTTTACCACCCTCCCTCTCACCGGTTCTTTGACTCCCGTGACGTCCGTTTCGAGGAGTCCACTCCGTACTACGCCAGGTACCCCAGTCGAGGTCTCCAGGTTCCTCCTCCCCCCCTCTTCCTGACTGCCGCTCCCCCTCCTGTTCCCCCGGTACAGCCTCCCCCCCCTGGTCCAGCCCCGTCGGGTGTGTCCCAGGCTACCCCTCCTCCTTCGGTAGCCTCTCCGGTACAGCCTCCCTCCCCACAGTCCTCCTCGCAGCGTGCCGCAGGTGCTAGCTCTCGAGAGGTTGGTGCTGCGCCTGTTCCTGTACCGGTTTCTGGTTCTGGGGGTGGTGGAGTTGGAGCTGGAGTTGGAGCTGGAGTTGGCACTGGAGTTTCTGGTTCTGGGGGTGCTGGGGCTGGAGCTGGAGTTGGAGCTGGAGTTTCTGGTTCTGGAGTTGGAGCTGACCCGGTGGGTGCAGAGGACTCTTGTCGTCCGGGAGCTGGTGCTGGTCGCGCGGACACTGGGGGTGAGAGTGCGCCTCCTTCGGGTTCTGGTGAGCCTGGGTCTGGAGCTGGTGTTAGTGCTGCCTCTGGGGGTGGTGCGCCTGGTTCTTCGGGGGTGGACTCTGGAGCTACCGCTGCTTCGGACACTACTCCGCCCCCCCACCCCTACCCGACTAGGCACCAGGCTCGTGTTCGCCGTGCCCGTGACGAGCAGCTGGCGTTGGAGAGAGAGGAGAGGGAGTTACAGCGGCTAGAGGAGCAGCAGCAGCAGCTGGAGCCGCAGGAGCAGCAGCAGCAGCAGCAACAGCTGGACCTGCAGGAGCAGCAGTCCCAGCAGCAGCCGCTTCCGCAGCAGCAGCAGTCGCAGCAGCAGCAGCAGCAGCCACTTCCTCCTCCTGTCTCGGGTCTTCGGACCCTTGGTCTCCCCTCCCCTTCTCCTCCCTCCTCCGCCTCTCCTCCTGTCTACGGTCCCACGTTTCCTCCTCCTGACTCCTCCCCCGCTGTTTTCCCCAGTTCTCCGCCTTTGTCCTCTCCTCCTCCGTCTCGTTCTTGGGCTACTCGTCGCTCCCCTCGTGCTCGTCCCTCGTCTCCTGTTCCCTTCACTGACCTTCGTACTGCCTTCCTTCTTTCTAGTCCACCTCGTCCGTCTCAGTCTGTGCTTCCGTCTCCTCCTGAGTCGGCCCTCACTGTGTCGCTCCCTACTCCTGTCACTGACTACTACCGCACGTACCGTCCTGTTCTCTCTCGTGTTCTCGCCTCTCTTGTTACTCACCCTCGTGCCTCTGTGTCCTCTGTGTCCGCTCTTACTGCCGCAGTTACTGACTTTGCCTCTACCCGCCGCCTTGACTACGCCACCACGCTTGTGGCTGCTCCTCCTACCAGTCCTCTGGCCGTCGGGGGTGTGTCTGCCCTTGGCTGTGACGCCCTAGAGGACAGGCAGTTTGAGCTAGAGTTCCTGGCGGCCGCTTCCCCTCATCTCTGCGCCATGCTCCTCGCCCCTGAGGGTGACCCCGACGCCCTTGACATTCCGACTCCTCGCACTTACGCTGAGGCAGTGTCAGGGCCTTGGGCCTCTCAGTGGAGAGCTGCCATGGACGCAGAGATGGCCTCCTACAGATCCACAGGCACCTACGTCGATGAGGTTCCCCCCCCTGGGGCGAACGTAGTCGACGGCATGTGGATCTACAGGGTGAAGCGGCCACCAGGATCTCCCCCGGTCTTCAAGGCGCGCTACGTGGCTAGAGGTTTCAGTCAGCGCGAGGGAGTTGACTTCTTTCAGACCTTCGCACCTACCCCGAAGATGACCACTCTTCGGGTGTTACTACACGTAGCAGCACAGAGAGACTACGAGTTACACTCTCTCGACTTCTCCACTGCTTTCCTTCAGGGCAGCCTACACGAGGAGGTCTGGTTGCGTCGTCCCTCGGCCTTCACTGGCACCTTCCCTCCTGGGACCCAGTGGAGGCTGAGGCGACCTGTTTACGGTCACCGCCAGGCCCCTCGTGAGTGGCACGACACTCTGCGTTCTACCCTCTCTGACCTTGGGTTCCAGCCGTCTTCTGCCGACCCGTCGTTGTTCGTTCGTCGTGGCTCCACACCGTTCTTTGTTCTGGTTTACGACGACGACCTCGTTTTCGCCACTCCGGACAGGGTTGCTTTGGCAGACGTGAAGTCCGAACTGTAGAAGAGACACACGTGCACTGATCTTGGTGAGCTGCGCCACTACCTTGGCCTGCAGATCACCAGGGACAGAGCCGCTCGCACCATTACACTCTCACAGTCACACATGGTGCAGCAGGTCCTTCAGCGGTTCGGGCTTCAGCACTCCACCGTACAGCGCACACCTCTCGCTGTTGACCACAGACTCACTGGTCCCTTTCCTGACGAGCCGTTTGAGCCTAGTGGTCCCTACGCAGAGCTTGTGGGTTGCCTCATGTACCTGATGACTTGTACTCGCCCGGACCTCGCCTTCCCTCTCAGCATCCTTGCGCGCTATGTTGCGCCAGGGAGACACCGTACTGTTCACTGGACGGCAGCTGTGAGGGTGGCGAAGTACCTAGCGACTACATCAGGCGTGGGGCTAGGTTTTGGAGGGCAGCAGTCTGTCGTACTCACTGGTCACTGTGACTCCTCTTACGCTCACGACGCTGAGACTCACAGGTCTACTCAGGGGTACTGTTTCAGTCTGGGTTCTGGAGCTGTTTTCTGGCGTTCCACGCGCTCCTCTTCTGTCTCGACCTCTACAGCTGAGGCTGAGATTTACGCTGGTGCCATGGCGGCACAGGAGTTGCGTTGGTTGACCTTCTTGCTCGCCGACCTTGGTGAGCGGCCGAGCTCTGCACCGACCTTGTTCACTGACAACAAGGCGTCGATCCTCCTCTGTCGTGAGCCGCGACTGGAGAGCAGAGTGAAGCACATTCACGTCAGGTACTTTCTTCTGCGAGAGTTGCAGAGACGTGGACAGGCTCGCTTCGAGTTTGTGGAGTCCGAGGCCAACACTGCAGACATCTTCACCAAGGCGCTTCCGCCTCGTGACCACCAGAGGTGTTGTGTGCAGTTAGGCCTTGTTGACACAGGTTCTAGTCATGTGTAGGCTTGAGTTTATTGCCTGCTTCGTCTGTACTCTTGCTATATATACTTGTGATCTCTTGGACTGGCCTTGTGGCCACTGTTGCTTGTGCTCAGAGAGTGTGGTGACGTTGTGATCCACCCTGAGCTTTGTTTTCTTTTGGACTGGTCTTGTGACGGTACTCTTTTTTATTTTGCTAGACACCCCTCACTTAGGCTATGGGGGTGTGTCAAATGTTGTAGCCTGTAGTGAGGTTTGTCTTAGGGGGTACAGAAATTAGGGTTTGTTATATGTACCCCAACCAACATCAATGGCATCATCATTCCTCATTTTGACACCTGGGACCCTAGCTAAACCTGGGCGCCTGACCCGAAGGTGACCCATAGGTCGATTTCGGGTTAGGTTGAGGTGAGACCTTTTCAGAGATGGAATGCGATCAGCGACGTGGATCTGTACAAGTCCGAACCTTGGGAACTGCCAGGTACTGCCCAGAATAAGCATCATCCTGAATGTGAATTATCCTTTCCCCCTCCCCTCCCCTTCTCTCCCCCCCCCTCCCCCTCCCCTTCCCAAGGCTGCACAGTTTCTGAGGAACACAACCCTCCTGTTCCCCCTCCAAAACATGCCCTACCGCATCAGACAGCTTTATGATATGTGCTTTCAAAACATTTTTTTCAATACTTTTCAATAAGTTTTTTGGGGCCCCCAAAATACCTTTCCCACACCAACGACACCCTTTTTATTTCTGGTGGCACCAGGTTGAATCTCCCTTCCTCTTAAAACCACTGAGCCAAAACAGGGTTATTCAGAGACAGAGCAGTAGTCTTTTGACCCTTCGTCTAAGCCCGCATGCGTTACACCATCCATATTATAGGTACGCCAGTAGTGAGACCTCCTTTCTCTTTGCAACTTCCCCCCTGATCCAATAGTAACAGCCAAAGTACCAAGCCCAACTGCTGCACAGCGAAACTGGTCCTCTTTAACGGATAAGACCCCCTCCTTCCCTCTCATGTGGTTCCTTTTTGCGGTATCCCGCAACCTCAAGCCACACTCTCCACCAGGCCCTACGAAGTCAGACTTTTTTCTCTGATTTGCACAAAAAAGTATGATATTTCAGATTTTATTTTTCCAGTGTACTCTGTTTAAATCAGACTTTTTTGGGCCCAAACTCTGTAATTTTCAGACTTTTTTTAAGGCTAACTTAGAGAGTTCAGAGTTTTCTGAGAGTGTACTCTGATCATTCAGAGTACAGACGCGTCCTTGACTGGTGATTCGGACTTACGGGTCACAACAGATTCGCAATGTCAACGCAAAATCTTCTTTACACAGCAAATCCGAGCCTTACAGCACAAGATTTTCGCCCAATCATAGCAAAATCGCCTTGACACAACAGATCTGCGCTGTGAGAGCACAACAATTTTCGACCAATCACAGAAAACTCGCCCTGACATTGCAGATTCGCTCTTTCGCACCACAAGATTCGCCCTTACACATATATTCGCCCTGTCAGAGCATGTTTTTATCGGAAATCCCCTTAGTGTTGTGTGTTTCGGTAGCAGATGAATGAAACATTGATTACATTCCGATGAAACATTGAATACATTATTTTTGAATGATCAGACTTTTTTTTTAGGACACACTGAAATTTCAGACTTTTTTTTATACCAACTCTGAGATTTTCACACTAAAATTGTGTATTAGTCTGACGGATCAGACAGGCAAAAAACGAATCTGGGGGCCTGCTCTCTACTCCCACATCACCAAAATTGCGTGGTCCCCAATCTGTCCCGAAACCATTCTGTCCCAGAACAGACACAAATCCGTCCCGAAACTATCTTGAAAGACACTTTCGGGACATTTTCGTCTTCAAGCGGTTTTGCGCTACATTTCAACATTTCCCAAAAGTGACATGTGACGTAATCTGCCCATACCTCGGAAGGTTAGAACTGCAACGCGATCAGAAGACGCAGGTTCGATGCCCGTCGATGTCAGTTCAATTGCGTTGGGTGTAGATTTTGTTAATGATTTTCGTGAGAAAAGTAGAACGAGAATGAATGACTAAGGAATGGAAGTGATACAAAATATGCAACCCTAGAAATGTGTACCCCATATGGGCTACCCCACTATAGCCTACACAATATTATAATTTGACACACCCCCATAGGCAAAGTGGGGGAGAACAAGGGGTCACAAGACCAGTCAAGCAAAGCAGACAAAGCTCAGGGTGGATCACAACGTCACCACACAGTCCGAGCACAAGGTCAAGGCCACAAGGCCAGTTCACATGCAGGAGTACACATATATATATAAGGCTAAACAAGCAAGAGCAGGTATATATATATGTAAGAGTACAAGCAAGGTCAAGGGGTGAGCAAGTGAAGCAAGACAGGCACAAGACCCAGCTGAGTGCAGAAGCGCTGATGATCACAAGGCGGAAGTGCCTTGGCGAAAACATCAGCAGTGTTGGCCTCAGAGGCCACGTACGCAAGTCGCAACTAGCCACGCTGCTGCAACTCACGAGCAAGAAAGTAGCGGAGAGCAATGTGCTTCGTTCTCTGCTCCAGGCGCTGCTCCCGACACAAGGCCAGCATGGCCTTGTTGTCTACGTACAGCACTGGAGGAGAACGAGGCGGCTCTCCGAGGTCGGTCAGCAAGTAGGTGAGCCAGCGAAGCTCCTGTGCAGCCATGGCCCCGGCGTAGATCTCAGCCTCACAATTGGAGCCGAGAACAGAAGACGAGCGAGTAGCCCGCCACGAAACAGAGCCGGAACCAAGACTGAAGGTGTAACCCTGTGACAACTGCTGTGTAGCCTGGTCATCAGCACAAGAAGCGTCCGCGTGCCCAGTGAGGACCACTGGACTCCGCCCTCCAAGCACTAGCCCCATGCCCGACGTACTGCACAAGTAGCGCAACACCCTCTTCGCTGCAGCCATGAACTCTGGTCTGTGTCTCCCAGGAGCAACATAGCGTGCAAGAATGCTAAGAGGGTATGCAAGGTCAGGTCGTGTGCAGGTCATCAGGTACATGAGGCAGCCAACAAGCTCTGGGTACGAGCCACTCGACTCTACGGACTCATCCGAAGGCAGAGCTGAGAGCGAGTGGCGAGTAGACAGAGGAGTGGCTTGAGGCGAGGATTACGTGAAGCCGAAGCGCTGAAGGACCTGCTGCACCATGTGTGACTAAGTCAGGGTAATGGTGCGGCGTGCTCTGTCCCGGGTGATCTGCAAGCCAAGGTAGCTGCGCAGTTCACCCAGGTCTGTGCACGTGTGTCTCTTCTGCAGCTCGGACTTCACGTGGGCGAGTCCAGCAGTGTCAGCTGTGGCAAAGACCAAGTCGTCGACGTACACAAGGATGTAGAATGGCGGCAGAGAGGTGTCGGTGCGCAGAAACAACGACGGGTCAGCAGTAGAGGGAGCAAACCCAAGAGCCGCAAGCGTAGTCTTCAGTGTGTCGTGCCACTCGCGCGGTGCCTGGCGGAGACCGTAGACTGGCCGTCAGAGGCTCCACTGGGTGCCAGAAGGGAAAGTCTCAGTCAAGCCAGGTGGACGGCGCAGCCAGATCTCCTCGTGCAGGCTACCCTGCAGGAAAGCAGTGCTTAAGTCAAGGGAGTGAAGCTCGTAGTCACGCTGAGCGGCTATGTGTAGCAGCACCCGAAGAGTGGTCATCTTCGGAGTGGGAGAGAAGGTATAAAAGTAGTCAATTCCCTGCCGCTGACTGAATCCACGAGCCACGTACCGCGCCTTGAAGACAGGTGGAGAGCCCGGCGGCCGCTTCACCCTGAAGATCCACATGCCACTGACGATGTTCGCCCCAAGAGGAGGAACCACGTCAACGTAGGTGCCTGTGGACTTCCAGGAAGCCATATCTGCATCCATAGCTGCCTGCCACTAAGAGGAGTAGGGACCCTCTACGGCCTCCGCGTAAGAGCGCGGAGTCGGGATGTCTGGTGCATCCGGGTCTCCCTCAGGGGTAAGCAGTACGGACACGAGATGAGGTGAAGCAGCTGCCAGACACTGGAACTCCTCGTGCCTGTCCTCGAGGACGTCCGTGCCAAGGGCACACTCACCCCCGACGGACAGAGGACAGACAGACTCAGAGTCAGAGACAAGACTGGCACCGTAGTCTAGGCGACAGCGAGCAGCAAAGTCGACGAGCTCAGCAACAAGGGCAGACGCAGCAGAATACTCGAAAGAAGGGTCAGTGACGGCAGTAGCAAGGAGACGCGTGACAGTAGGACTGGCAGCATGAAGAGAGTCCGACTCCGGGTCGGCAAGTGCAGGAAGAGAGGACGCAGGAGGAGAAGGCAAAGGGGCACGCAGAGGAGCAGTAGACGGACGCAGAGACATCCGGTGCGTGCCAGGGACAGGCGGAGGACGCTGACGCGAACCGCGACAACTAGCGCGAGCAGCACGAATAGGCGACGCAGGACGAGACGCAGGCTCACGACGCTCAGTAAGACCACCAGTAGGACCAGCGTAGGGAGTAGGAGTAGGCAAAGGGGAGGCACGCTGTAGATGTGGCTGTGACGGGACAGACTGGGGACCCTCCAAGGGAGGTGGAGGACCTGTAGAAGGTGGAAGACCAAGAACCTGCTGTAGGAGTGGAACGAAGTACGGTTGAGGCCGCGTGGCGACGCCAGAAACAGTAGGGACAGCACCAGAATCCCCAGCAGGAGCACCCGCTCCAGCAGCACCAGAACCTCCAGCAGCACCAGGAGCACCCCCAGCAGGACCGCTAGTGGTAGTCTCAGCACCAACACCCTCAGCAGCACCAGCTCCAGTCGAACCCGTAGGCTCAGCAGCTTCACTACTGTCAGTACAAGCAC
The DNA here is from genome assembly GCA_948144175.1 of Closterium sp. NIES-65. NCBI lineage: Eukaryota > Viridiplantae > Streptophyta > Zygnematophyceae > Desmidiales > Closteriaceae > Closterium > Closterium sp. NIES-65. Next base: position 103,817 of record CANXME010000143.1, read on the forward strand.
CTCCGGGACCCGCGACAGCAGTACCCTCAGCAGCCGAAGAACCTCCAGTACCAGTAGCACGGCTCCAGCGCCGGGCAAACCACTCGCACAGCTCCCGTGGAGAGAGTGGCTCTCGGCGAGACGAAGTACCCGGAGAACCTCCAGGCAGAGCACCTCCTGGCTCAGCACCCCCAGGCTCAGCACCCCTAGGCTCCGTACCCCCAGGCTCAGCACCCCCAGGCTCAGCACCCCTAGGCCCAGCACCCCCACGCTCAGCACCCCCAGGCTCAGCACCCCCAGGCTCCGCACCCCCAGGCCCAGCACCCCCAGGCTCAGCACCCCAAAACTCAGCACCCCCAGGCTCAGCACCCCTAGGCTCAGCACCCTCAGCAGCACCAGAGTCAATAGTGACCTCGACAGGCTCGACTGCGTCTACCTGGGACACACCTGAAGGGGCAGGACCCTGAGGGGGAAAGGGGTCTACCGGGGGGGACCTGTTACAAGGAAGAGTGGGGGCGGGGGGAGGGACGGAGTGCGGTAGGGGAAGAGGCGGTAGTAGGGGACTGACTCGTCGAACGTGACATCCTGGGAGGACAGAACACTGCGAGAGGTGGGGTGGTAGAACTGCCACCCAGGCGCGTCGGGGGGGAGCCCCAGGAAGACGCAGGGAGCAGCACGAGGGGACAGTTTGTCCGTAGACAAGTCGCGGACAAACGCCCGAGATCCCCAGACCCGTAATGCCGACGCATCGCCAACCTTCCCCGTCCTCAGCAGGGCTGGAAAGATCTCCGGTCTGGAGACCCGGGGGTGAAGGTTGATCTGATGCGCCGCGTACCTGACTGCAAACGGCCACAGAAAATGGGGGGCAGCCGCATGCATCATAGACGTACGAGCGACGTCCATGACCATGCCAATGCGGCACTCAGCAATCCCATTTTGCTGCGGTGAGTCCGGAAGCGTGAAGGTCTGACGGATGCCTCGTGCATGACAGTAGGCTCGCAGAAGGCCAGAGGAGAACTCTCCGCCTCTGTCCGAGTGCAGACGTAGAACAGAGAAGTCCGAGCCAAAGCTCTGCCTGAGCTGGAGACGAGCTGCGCGGATCCAGTCGATCAGCACTTGAGTGACATCACCCTTGCTGCGCAAGGGGAAGACTGTGGTGTAACGCGAGTAGTCGTCAACAAGGAGCAGGAAGTAGCGCTCGTGACCCTGTCCACAGACGCGGGCTGGGCCCCACACGTCCATGTGAAGCGTCTGCAACGGGGCCGCTGTCGGAGGAAGCTGGGAGGAGTGAGGGGCAGCACGCTGGCGCCCCTCGACACAGAGGACACAGGCAAGGCCAAGGCCCTGAGGAAGGGGAGGGAGGGACCGGGGGAGACCAGACACAAGAAGACGGGAGGCCATGCCTCTGAGCCGAAGTAGAGAGGGGTGACCAAGACGGTGGTGCCAGAGGAGAGTCTTGTGAGACAAGAGACGACACGAACAGGGTGCAGACTCAGGACCAGACCTGGACGCTGCAGCAAACACCTGACCCGACGAAGCGACTCAACCAGACTCAGTAACGGGAGGAGATGCAGTCGTCAGTGTGTACACGCTCGACCTCGGCTGACGAGTAAACGTAGCCAGGTGCCGGCCTGTGCTAGCCTCTGTACAGTGCGTCACCCGCTGACGCGCAAGAGTGAATTGGTGCACTCCCCCATCCTATAGGTCAGCACCACTCACCAGGTTCGTAGAGAACGAGGGGAGGTAGAGACCAGACAGGGTGCCAGAGGGAGCCGCCGGGCACGGGAGGACTCTGGAGAAGCGAGACAGGACAGGACCCCTTGAGGGGTCAGCCAGATACACTGCCTCTGGCCGACTCAACGGTGTGAGTGTGGTGCGGTCCCGAAAGAAGGAGCGAGACGCCCCAGAGTCAAGAGTGAAGGTGAGAGAGGCCGAAGCCGACGTAGTACCTGAGAGCGCAGACTCACCAGCACCTGAGGACGCAGACACACGAGCACCTAGAGCAGCAGCGTCACAAGCACCTAGGGCAGCAGCCTCACCAGTACCTAGAGCAGCAGTCTCAATGCCCGGATCGGGCGGGAAACACCGGTAGCAGTCACCCTCATCACTAATAGATACAGCATACATGGCAGAGAGAAAAGCATCAAAGTCAAGATCATAGATGGCAACCCCCGCCCTAGACAGTTCCCCCCAGCGAGGGATCTCTGAGGCGGCCGGGAACTGGTGACGCCACGCGTCCGTCAGGCGGCCAAAGCAGCGCTGGGTGGGGTGGGCTCCCCCACACTGCTCACCCGCACGGTCGCCAGTGCGCAAAACGTAGTAACACGGACCAAAACCCCCACCCCGCTGGCGCGCAGTGTACCACTCACGAAGTTGCTGAGGGGAGAGGGTCTCCCGACTGCGCTGCTTCTGCTGGCGCGAGCCACCACCGGAGCCACTCCTCTGCGAAGACCCCCGACCAGCACCACCCCCACCCCCGCCGCCTCCGCCACCTCCGCCGCCTCCGCTGCTGCCGCCACCTCCGCCTCCGCCTCCACCGCCGCCACCTCCGCCACCTCCGCTCCCACCGCCACCGCTGCCGCCACCTCCGCCTCCACTGCCGCCACCGACCCCCCCACCCCCACCTCCACTCCCACCGCCACCCCCACTCCCCCCACCGCCGCCACCTCCTCCACCACCGCCCCCGCTTGCTCCTCCAGCGCCCTTGCCCCCCTTGCCCTTGCCAGGGCGGCGTCTCCCGCTAGGGGCAGACGCCGCACCGACCGACTCAAGACCAAGGAGGTCGGCCGGAGCAGTGTTGGAATCATTGAAGAGGAATGAATGAACTAGCAGTGAAATGAGTACAAGTACCTAACCCTAGAATTGTGTACCCCCTATAGGCTAACCCACTGTAGCCTAAACTAACACAACATATATAATGTTCGACACACCCCCATAGGCAAAGTGGGGGAGAACTAGGGGTCACAAGACCAGTCAAGGCAAAGCAAGGCAAAACAAGCTCAGGGTGGATATCAAGGATACCACACAAATTCCGAGCACAAGCAAGTGGTCACAAGACCAGTTCACATGCATGTTTATAATAGAGCAAAAGGTAGAATGATCACAACCTAACAAGAGTAAACATGCAGGTAAATATATAGAGATCACAGTACAGACTCAAGAAGTAAGCTAGTGAGGTCCAGTAGGTTAAGGTTTAGAAGAGTGCAAAAGCGCTGATGGTCACAAGGCTGAAGCGCCTTGGTGAACACATCAGCAGTGTTGGCCTCAGAGGCCACGTAACGCAGGCGAAGCTGACCACGCTGCTGCAGCTCTCGGGCAAGGAAGTAACGCAGAGCAATGTGCTTCGTTCTGTGCTCCAGTCTGTGCTCCTCACACAAGGCAATGGCTGCCTTGTTGTCGACATACAGCACTGGAGGAGCACCAGGCTGCTCTCCAAGGTCGGTCAGCAAGTAGGTGAGCCAGCGTAGCTCCTGGGCCGCCATGGCTGTGGCGTAGATCTCAGCCTCACAACTGGAGCTGAGAACAGAAGAAGAGCGAGTAGAACGCCAAGAAACTGAACCAGAGCCAAGACTGAAGGAGTAACCCTGAGACGACCGCTGAGTAGCCTGGTCGTCTGCCCAAGAAGCGTCTGAGTGTCAAGTGAGAACAACTGGGACTCGCCCTCCAAGCACTAGCCCCATGCCTGACGTACTGCACAAGTAGCGCAACACCCTCTTAGCTGCATCCATGTGCTCCTTCCGGTGACGGCCGGGAGCGACATAGCGTGCAAGAATGCTGAGAGGGTATGCAAGGTCTGGTCGAGTGATCCGCAAGCCAAGATAGCTTGTCAATTCACCCAGGTCTGTGCACGTGTGTCTCTTTTGCAGCTCCGACTTCACGTGGGCGAGTGCCACAGTGTCAGCAGTAGCAAAGACCAAGTCGTCGACGTACACAAGGACGTAGAACGGCGGCAGTGAGGTGTCGGTGCGTAGAAACAGCGACGGGTCAGCAGTAGAAGGCGCGAACCCAAGAGCCGCAAGCGTAGTCCTCAGTGTGTCGTGCCACTCACGAGGCGCCTGGCGGAGACTGTAGACTGGCCGTCGGAGGTTCCAGTGGGTACCAGGAGGGAACGACCCAGTGAAGTCAGGTGGACGGCGCAGCTAGATCTCCTCGTGCAGGCTGCCCTGCAAGAAAGCAGTGCTGAAGTCAAGTAAGTGGAGCTCGTAGTCACGCTGAGCGGTAACGTGCAGCAAAACCCGAAGAGTGGTCATCTTTGGGGTCGGGGAGAAGGTCCGGAAGAAGTCAACTCCCTCTCGCAGACTGAAGCCTCGTGCAACGTGACGCGCCTTGAAGACAGGCGGAGAGCCCGGCGGCTACTTCACCCTGAAAATCCACATGCCACTGACGATGTTCGCCTCAGGTGGGGGAACCTCGTCGACGTAGGTGCCTGTGGACTTCCACGAAGCGATCTCTGTGTCCATGGCTGACTGTCATTGAGAGGAGTAGGGACCGGCCATTGCCTCTGCGTAAGAGCGTGGGGTCGGGATGTCTGGTGCATCCGGGTCTCCCTCAGGGGCAACAAGCATGGACACAAGATGGGGCAAAGCGGCAGCAAAGCACTCAAACTCCTCCTGCCTGTCCTCAAGGACGTCAGTGCCAAGACCCCATTCCGCTGTGGAGAAGACAGAAGCGTGAACGACAGCTCAATGCCGTGCTGAGCACAGTAGGCTGCCAAGAGGTCGGAGGAGAACTCACCACCTCTGTCAGAGTGCAAGCGCAAGCCAGGAAAGTCCGAGTGAAAACGCTCGCTGAGCTAGAGACGGGCTCTGTGGATCCAAGGGATCAAGACATCAGGAACCTCACCCTTGGTGTGCAAGGGGAAGACCGAGGTGTAGTGCGAGTAGTCGTCAACAATTATCAGGAAGTACCTCTCCTGACCCTGACAACGGACGCGGGATGGGCCCCACACGTCCATGTGGAGTGTCTGCAAGGGAGCAGTCGTCGGGGGGAACGAAGAGGAGTGAGGAGCGGCGCGCTGCCGTCCCTCGACACAGGGGAGACAGGTAGGAGCAGGCGAGGTTGGGAGGGCAGGAAGGACCCTGGGCAGGCCAGAGACAAGGTACCGGGAGTGCATGGCACGAAGCCGCTGCACAGACGGGTGGCCAAGGCGGTGGTGCCAGAGGAGAGTCTCGTGTGCCAAAGAGCGACACGAGCAGGGGGCGGACAGCTGACCTGACGCGGACGTGGACGCAGTCGCAGCAACCTGAGGGGACTCAGTAGTCAGTGTGTACAGGTCCGACCCCGGCTGCCGAGTGAAGGTAGCCAAGTGACAGTCCGTACGAGCACACGTGCAGTGTGTCACGCGCTCGTAGGCAGGGGTGAACTGGTGAACACCCCCGTCCTGGAGTGCACATCCTGCCACCAAGTTCGTAGAGAACGAGGGGAGGTGGAGACCTGACAGTGTGCCCAACGGGACCGCAGGGCATGGAAGGACAGTGGAAGAGGTCGCAATGACCGGACCCCCAGAGGGGTCAGCAAGGGAGACAACAACTGGCCGAGCAAGCGGCTCAAGGGCAGTGCGGTCACGAAAGAAGCAGCGAGAAGCACCTGAGTCCAGTGTGAAGGTGTGCAGTGCGGCAGTCGACTCAGTACCAAGGGGGGGAGACACACGAGCACCTAGAGCAGCAGCATCACCAGCACCTGGGGTAGCGGACACTCGAGTACCTAGAGTGGCAGATGCACTGGCCCTAATGCTGGGGTCGGGCGGCACACACAAGTACTCAGCACCCTCTCCACTAGTAGACATCACATACATGGCAGATAGAATAGCATCAAAGTCTAGAGCATAGATATCAATCCCCTTCTTCAGGAGATCAAGCCAGCGGGGCAGCTCAGTGGCCTGAGGGAACTGAACACGCCAAGCGTCGTCTAGACGAGAGAAGCAACGTTGTGTGGCGTGTGGTCGTCCACACTGCTGACTAGTGCGGTCACGAGTGCGAATGACGTACGTGCAGCTAAGACCACCCCCACCCCCGTGCTGAGAGTACCACTCACGGACCTCCTGGGGCGAGGGAGTGTGCTGCTGACCCTCGCCACCGCCAGTGCCTCCACAGCCACCACCACCGCTGCCACCTCCTCGACCACCCCAACCCCTGCCGCCGCCTCGTCCACCACCACCCCAACCGCCGCCTCCACTCCTGCCACCTCCCTCGCCACTGCCGCCACCACCCCCACCGCTACCACTCGCCCCTCCAGCCGAGCCACCACCCCCACTGCCTTCACCGCCCCCACCGCCGCCTCCCCCGCCGTCACCGCCACCACCCTTGCCCCCTTTGCCCTTGCCGCTGCGGCGTCCGCTCGAGGCAGACGCAGCGCCAACCTTCTCAGTACCAAGAAGGTCGACAGCAGCAGCAGAGGCGACAGAGGGAAGAAGGGGGGAAGGAGAACACCCCTCAAAGAACGGGGTACGGGGGTCGCCACGAGAGGCACCTACAGTGACTATGCTAGTCTCAGCTGCAAGTAGCTCCTTCTCGAGGAGGGCAATGGTGAGCTCAGTGGGGCAACGAGCTAGGAAGTGGTCCCTGACAGCACGTAGTGTGTCAGGGAGGCGGGTGACTAGGTGGTAGAGAGTGAGCCAGAGTGGAGGGGGGTGCGTGGCAAGGAACTCAGCAGGCATGGCGGCACGGAAGCGGGCCTCACTAGTACGGAGGTGCGTGATGAGGTCAGCGACTGTGTGAAAGGAGGCCAGGTCGGGAAACAGGTAGGGGAGGGAGAGACGGCCTAGTGCGGCAGAGGCAGGTGAGGAGTAGCGAGCAACTACAGCTGTGTAAAGTGCCTGTGCAGTCTTGTGCTGACCAAAGTGCTCGCATTCGTCTATCGGCAGGGAGTTGCGAATGGCAAAGCGAGCGTGGGCATCACGAGTCTGCCACTGTGAGCGAGCAGTGCTGTCAGCAGTAGCAGCAGGGGCAGTGACATGGCCTAGGGCGTGATCGTATAGTGAGATGTCATCCTTGGCTGTGAGCTGTAGGTAGAGGTGCAGGTCATCGAGCCAGGTGTCAAACTTCACAGGGCGGCCCTCAGCATCGAACACGAGAACCTGTGGGCTAGCCATAGGAACAGTAGAAACAGCAGCAGTAGCAGTAGGAGAAGCAGGTAGGACGGACCAGGTAGGGCAGGGCGGCGCGGCTCGGTTCAGGTCGGGTCGCGGCTCGGCTGGGTGGCGGGGCTCGGTTCAGGGCGCGCGGCTCGGCTCGGGGCGCGCGGCTCGGCTCGGGGCGCGCGGCTCGGGTCACGACGGGGACGGGCCGCCCGCTCTCCCTCGTGTGCTGCGGCGGGAACGGGCCGCCCGGGGCCTCTAGGTGGTGGGCACGGGTCGGCGAGGTCGGCACGGGGCCGGTTGAGGCCCTAGAGGGGCAAGCGCGGGGCCTATCGGGGCCTGAGCGGGGCTAGCGCGGGGCCAAACGGGGCCTTGACGGGGCTAGCAAGGGGCCGACGGGGCCTGAACGGGGCTAGCGCGGGGCCGACGGGGCCTGAAACGGGGCCGACGGGGCCTGAAACGGGGCTAGCGCGGGCCCGATCGGGGCCTGAATGGGGCTAGCGCGGGGCCGACGGGGCCTGAGAGGGGCTAGCGCGGGGCCGACGAGGCCTGAAACGGGGCTAGCGCGGGCCGACGGGGCCTGAGAGGGGCTAGCGCGGGGCCGATGGGGCCTGAAACGGGGCCAACGGGGCCTGAAACGGGGCTAGCACGGGCCGACGGGGCCTGAGAGGGGCTAGCGCGGGGCCGACGGGGCCTGAAACGGGGCCGACGGGGCCTGAAACGGGGCCGACGGGGCCTGAAACGGGGCTAGCGCGGGCCGACGGGGCCTGAAACGAGGCCGACGGGGCCTGAACGGGGCTAGCACGGGGCCTGAACGGGGCCGTAAAGGGGCCGACGGGGCCTGAACGGGGCCGCTAGGGAGAGCGGGCGTGGGGCCGACGGGGCCTGAATGGGGCTAGCGCGGGGCCGTCAAGAGGGGCCTCTAGGGGCGTGACACGCCGAGGCGCCCTAGGGCATAGGTAGGTAGGTAGGTAGGTAGTTACGTAGTGGTGGGCCCTTAGAAAATTTCGGTCCTAGGAAGGACCTGCTCTATACCATGTTGGAATCACTGAACAGGAATGAATGAACTAGCAGTGAAATGAGTACAAGTACCTAACCCTAGAATTGTGTACCCCCTATAGGCTAACCCACTGTAGCCTAAACTAACACAACATATATAATGTTTGACAAGCAGCAGAGGCAACAGAGGGCAGAATGGGGGAGGGGGAACACCCCTCAAAGATGGGGGTGCGAGGGTCACCACGAGAGGCTCCTACAGCGACTATGCTCTTCTCTATCGCTAGGAGGGCCTTCTCGAGGAGGTCGACAGTGAGAGTGGTGGGACAGACCGAGAGGAAGTGATCCCTGACTACACAAAGGGAGTCAGGGAGGCGAGTGACTATGTAGTAGAGAGTGTTGTACATGGGGGGGGGGTTCTTGGCGTAGAAGTCAGCAGGAAGTGCAGCGCAGTAGCGAGTGTCACTAGTGCGGAGGTGCGTAATGAGGTCAGCTACTGTGGGAAAGGCAGCAAGGTCAGGAAAGAGGTACGCTAGCATGAGACGGCTCAGTGCAGCAGTGACAGGGGAGGAGTAGCGCGCGACCACAGCGTCGTACAAGGTCTGAGCACTCTTCTACTGACTAAAGTGCGCACGCTCAGAGGTAGGGAGGTGGCGACGCACAGCAAGACGTGCAGCAGCGTCGCGGGTGGCCCACTGGGAGCGAACAGTGGCGTTAGCATCAGCAGTAGGGGCAGGGGAAGCGCCAGAGGTGAGGTCAAAGAGAGAGAGGCCGTCCGCCCTATCGCACTATAAGAACAGCTGCAGGTCATCTACCCAGACCTCAAAGTCAATGGCCCGACCCTCAGCGTCAAAGGCGAGGACACTAGGGGTAGCCATGACAGCAGTAGGCTAGCAGTCCTGACTGTAGGTCAGGGGTAGTGCAGTGACAGAGGTGCTGCTCTCACCAGACAGGGCGGTTCGAGCAGCTTAGTAGCACAGCAACACGGCAACTCTGCTGCTCGGACGGCCCAGCAGCAACAGCAGTTCCGCAGTACCAGCGACCCAGGCGGCTCAGGCGGCTCGGGCGGCACGGGCGGCTTGGGCGGCTCGGGCGGCTCGGGTCTCAGTGGCACAGGCGGCGCGGGCGGCTTGGGTCCTCAACGGCTTAGGCGGCTCGGGCGAAGCGGGCGGTGCAGGGTGGCGGAGTCGCAGTGGAGAATGGCGGCGGGGCCGCAACGAGGGGCGGCACGGCCGCGACGAAGGGCGGCAGGGGCCGCGACGAAGGGCGGCAGGGCCGTGAAGGAGAGGCGGCGGGGCCGCGAAGAAGAGGCGGCGGGGCCGCAAAGAAGGGGGCGGCAGGGCCGCAACGAGGGGCGGCAGGACAGGCACAAGACCAAGCTGAGTACAGAAGCGCTGATGGTCACAAGGCGCAAGCGCCTTGGTGAAGATATCAGCAGTGTTGGCCTCAGAGGCCACGTACGCAAGACGCAGCTGACCACGCTGCTGTAGCTCACGAGCAAGAAGTTAGCAGAGAGCAATGTGCTTCGTTCTGTGCTCCGGTCGCTGCTCCCGACACAGGGCCAGCATGGCCTTGTTGTAGACGTACAGCACTGGAGGAGAACTAGGCGGCTCTTCGAGGTCAGTCAGCAGGTAGGTGAGCCAGCGAAGCTCCTGTGCAGCCATGGCTCCTGCGTAGATCTCAGCCTCTCAACTGAGAACAGAAGACGAGCAAGTAGCCCGCCACGAAAAAGAGCCGGAACCAAGGCTGAAGGTGTAACCCTGTGACGACCGCTCCGTAGCCTGGTCGTCAGCCCAAGAAGCGTCTGCGCAGGAGCAAAAGACCCTGTGAAACCAGGTGGGCGGCGCAGCCAGATCTCCTCGTGCAGGCTGCCCTGCAAGAAAGTAGTGCTGAAGTCAAGAGAGTGTAGCTCGTAGTCACGGTGAGCAGCTATGTGCAGCAGTACTCGAAGAGTGGTCATCTTCGGAGTGGGAGAGAAGGTCTGAAAGTAGTCAACTCCCTGCCGTTGACTGAAGCCACGAGCCACGTAACGCGCCTTGAAGACAGGCGAAGAACCCAACGGTCGCTTCACCCTGAAAATCCACATGCCACTGACGATGTTCGCCCCAAGAGGGGGAACAGCGTCAACGTAGGTGCCCGTGGACTTCCACGAAGCCATCTCTGCATCCATAGCTGCCTGCCACTGAGAGGAGTAGGGACCCTCTATCGCCTCCGCGTAAGAGCGCGGAGTCGGGATGTCAAGTGCATCCGATTCTCCCTCAGGGGTAAGCAGTACGGACACGAGATGAGGTGAAGCAGCAGCCAAGCACTGAAACTCCTCCTGCCTGTCCTCAAGGACGTCCGTGCCAAGGGCACACTCACCCCCGACGGACGGAGGACAGACAGACTCAGACTCAGCAACAAGACTGGCGGCGTAGTCTAGGCGACAGCGAGCAGCAAAGTTGACGAGCTCAGCAACTAGGGTAGACGCAGCAGTGGACTCAAAGGAAGGGTCAGTGATAACAGTAGCAAGGAGACGCGTGATAGTAGGACTGGCAGCACGAAGAGAGTCCGACTCCGGGTCGGCAAGAGCAGAAAGAGAAGACAGAGGAGGAGAAGGCAAAGGGGTACGCAGAGGAGCAGTGGAGGGACGCAAAGACATCCGTTGTGTGCTAGGGAGAGGAAGAGGACGCTAACGCAAACCGCGACCACTAGTGCGAGCAGCACGGACAGGCAACGCAGGGCGAGACGCAGGCTCACGACGCTTAGCAAGACCTCCAGTAGGACCAGTGTAGGGTGACAGAGCAAGCAGTGGGGAGGCCGGCTGTAACTGTAACTGCGACGGGAGAGGCTGGGGACACTCTAAGAGAGGAGGAGGACTAGTAGAAGACGGGGGACCAAGAACCTACTGAAGGAGTGGAACAAAGTACGGCCGAGGCCGTGCAGCGACTCCAGACACAGCAGGGACAGCACCAGCACCCCCAGTGGTAGCACCAGCACCAGTAGCAGCTCTAGCTTCAGTACCTCCAGTAGCACTAGTAGTACCCCCAGCAGGACCGCCTCCAGTACCAACAGGAGTAGCCTCCGCGCCAACACCCGCAGCAGCTCCAGCTCCAGAAGTACCCGCAGGTCCAGCTGCTCCAGTACTCCCAGTACGAGCGCCTCCGGGACCCGTGGCACCAAATCCCTCAGCAGCAAAAGAACCTCTAGTACCCGCAGCACCTCCAGCTCCAGCAGCTCGTCTCCAGCGCCGGGCAAACCACTCACGTAGCTCCTGTGGAGAGAGTGGCTCCCGGCGAGAAGAAACACTCGGAGAACCGCTAGGCACAGCACCAGCAGGCCCAGCTCCCTCAGGCTCCGCACCCCCAGGCTCAGCACCTCCACGCGTAGCACCCCCAGGCTCAGCACCCCCAGGCTCAGCACCCCCAGGCGTAGCACCCCCATGCTCAGCACCCCCAGACTCAGCACCCCAAGGCTCAGCACCCCCAGGCGTAGCACCCACACGCTCAGCACCCCCAGAGTCTGCACCCCCAGACTCAGCACCCTCAGCAGCACCAGAGTCACCAGCGACCTTGACAGGCTCGACACCGTCTAAGTGGGACACACCTGAAGGGGCAAGACCCTGAGGGGGGAGGGGGTCTACCGGGGGGGGACCTGGCACAAGGAAGAGCGGTGGCGGGAGGAGGGACGGAGTCCGGTAGGGGAAGAGACGGTAGTAAGGGACCGACTCGTCGAACGTGACGTCCTAGGAGGACAGAACACGGCGAGAGGTGGGGTGGTAGAACTGCCACCCTGGCACGTAAGGGGGGAAACCCAGGAAGACGCAAGGAGCAGCACGAGGGGACAGCTTGTCCGCAGACAAGTCGCGGACAAACGCCCGAGATCCCCAGACACGGAACACAGACACATCGCCAATGTTCCCGGTCCACAGCAAAGCTGGGGAGGTCTCCGACATGGAGACCCTGGGTTGAAGGTCGATTTGATGCGCCGCGTACCGAACCGCAAACGGCCACAGAAAATGGGGGGCAGCTGCATGCATCATGGACGTACGGGCGACGTCCATAACCATGCCAATGCGGCGCTCAGGAATCCCATTTTGATGTGGAGAGTTCGGAAGCGTGAAGGTCTGGCGGATGCCTCGTGCACGACAGTAGGCTTGCAGAAGGCCAGAGGAGAACTCTCCGCCTCTGTCAGAGTGCAGACGCAAAACAGGAAAGTCCGAGCCGAAGCTCCTCCTGAGCTGGAGACGAGCTGCGCGGATCCAGTCGATCAACACCTCAATGACATCGCCCTTGCTGCGCAAGGGGAAGACTGTGGTGTAACGTGAGTAGTCGTCAACCACCAGCAGGAAGTAGCGCTCGTGACCCTGTCCACGGACGCGGGCGGGGCCCCACACGTCCATGTAAAGCGTTTGCAGCGGGGCCTCTGTCGGAGGAAACTGGGAGGAGTGAGTGGTAGCCCGCTGCCGCCCCTCGACACAGGGGACCCAGGTAGGGCCAGGCCCCGGAGGAAGGGGAGAGAGGGACCGGGGAAGACCAGAGACAAGGATACGGGAGGCCATGGTTTGGAGACGAAGCAGGGAGGGGTGACCAAGGCGGTGGTGCCAGAGGAGAGTCTCGTGAGACAGGAGGTGACAAGAGCAGGGGGCAGACTCAGGACCAGACTTGGACGCTGCAGCAAACACCTGACCCGACGCAGCTACCTGACCAGACGCAGGGATTGGAGTAGACGCAGTGGTCAATGTACAGGCTCGACCCCGGCCGACGTGTAAACGTGGCCAGGTGTCGGCCTGTCTGAGCGTCCGTGCAGTGGGTCACCCGCTGACTCGCAGGAGTGAATTGGTGAACCCCCGCATCTTGTAGGTCAGCACCACTCACCAAGTTCGTAGAGAACGAGGGGAGGTAAAGACCAGACAGGGTGCCAGAGGGGGCCGCCGGACACGGGAGGACAGTGGAGAAGTGAGCAAGGACAAGATCCCCAGAGGGGTCTGCCAGGGAGAGTGCAACTGGCCGACCAAGCGGCGTGAGTGTGGTGCGGTCTCAAAAGAAGGAGCGCGAAGCCCCCGAGTAGACTCACTCGTACTGGAGGGAGGCCGAAGCCGACGCAGTACCTGAGAGCGCAGACTCACCAGTACTGGAGGGAGCAGACGCACTAGCACCTAGAGCAGCAGCCTTGCTAGCACCAAGAGCAACAGCCTCACCAGCACCTAGAGCAGCAGTCTCAATGCCCGGGTTGGGCGGGAAACACCGGTCACAGTCACCCTCCTCACTAATAGACACAGTATACATAGCAGCAAGAATAGCATCAAAGTAAAGGTCAAAGATAGCTACCCCTGCCCTAGACAGCTCGCCCCAGCAAGGGATCTTAGTGGCCTCAGGGAACTGGTGACGCCAAGCGTCTGTCAGGCGGCCAAAGCAGCGCTGGGTGGGGTGCGCACCCCCACACTGCTCACCCGCACGGTCGCCAGTGCGCAGGAGGTAGGTGCACGGACCAGTACCCCCACCACGCTGGCGTGCAGCGTACCACTCACGGAGCTGCTGAGGGGACAGGGTCTCCCGACTGCGCTGCTGCTGCTGGCGCTGACCACCACCGGAGCCACTCCTCTGCGAAGAGCCACGACCTCCTCTTCCTCCTCCTCCGCCACCGCCTCCTCCACCTCCGCCACCTCCACCACCTCCGCTCCCACCGCCACCGCCGCCGCCGCCTCCGCCTCCACTGCCGTCGCCGACACCTCCACCCCCGCCACCACTCCCACCACCACCCCCACCCCCTCCACTGCCTCCACCGCCGCCTCCACCGCCCCCGCTAGCTCCTCCAGCGCCCCTGCTCCCCTTGCCCTTGCCAGAGCAACGCTTCCCACTAGGGTTAGATGCCGCACCGGCCGACTCGAGACCAACGAGGTCGGCTGCAGCAGCAGAGGCAACAGAGGGCAAAAGAGGGGAGGGGGAACACCCCTCAAAGATGGGGGTGCGAGGGTCACCACGAGAGGCTCCTACAGCTACTATGCTCTTTTCTGCTGCTAGGAGGGCCTTCTCGAGGAGGTCAACGGTGAGAGTGGTGGGGCAAACTGAGAGGAAGTGGTCCCAAACTACGAGAGGGGAGTCAGGGAGACGGGTGACTATGTAGTAGAGAGTGATGTACATTGGGGGGGGGGTTCTTGGCGCAGAACTCAGCAGGAAGCGCAGCGCGGTAGCGAGTGTCACTAGTGCGGAGGTGCGTAATGAGGTCAGCAACTGTGGGAAAGGCAGCAAGGTCAGGGAAGAGGTACGGTAGCATAAGGCGGCTCAGTGCAGCAGTGGCAGGGGAGGAGTAGCGTGCAAATACAGCGTCGTACAAGGTCTGAGCACTCTTGTACTGGCTAAAGTGATAGGTGGCGGGGCCGCAGGTAGGTGGCGGGGCCGCAGGTAGGTGGCGGGGCCGCAGGTAGGCGCCGGGGCCGCACAGGTAGGTGGCGGAGCCGCGGGTAGGTGGCGGGGCCGCAGGCAGGTGGCGGGGCCGCTGGTAGGTGGCGGGGCCGCAGGTAGGTGGCGGGGCCAGCAAGTAGGTGGCGGGGCCAGCAGATAGGTGGCGGGGCCGCACAGGTAGGTGGCGGGGCCGCGGGTAGGTGGCGGGGCCGTTGGTAGGTGGCGGGGCCGCAGGTAGGTGGCGGGGCCGCACAGGTAGGTGGCGGGGCCGCGGGTAGGTGGCGGGGCCGCTCGTAGGTGGCGGGGCCGCAGGTAGGTGGCGGGGCCGCAGGTAGGTGGCGGGGCCGCAGGTAGGTGGCGAGGTCAGCGGGTAGGCGCCGGTAAGGGTGGCGTGAGGGCCGCAGGGCGGCGCGAGGGCCGCTGGGTGGGCGACGAGGCCGCAGGGCGGCAGATCGGGGCTGGGAAAGGGCGGCGCGATGGCCGCGGGGTAGGCGACGAGGCCGCCTGGCGGCGGGTCGGGGCCAGGAAGGGCGGCGCGAGGGCCGCAAGGCAGGCGACAGGGCCGCTAGGGCGGCGCGACGGGGCTAGGGCTGAGCGCGCTCCGGGCAGGAAAAAAAGTCTAATTGGTGGGCCCTAGGAACAGTTCCCACGAGGGAACCTGCTCTGATACCATGAGAGAATTGAAATGAGAATGAATGAACTATGAATGAATTGGGTACAAGTACTAACCCTAATTGGGTTGTACCCCTTATGGGCTACCCCACTATAGCCTACACAATATGCATGAGCTATAATGTTCTGACATGGGAATCGGACTCGACACCTTCGGATAATATCTGAAGTCAAGACCACTGCGCTAGGAGCTAACGTAAATTTAAATGACCTGGAGCTTCTTACCAATTTCGCTTAGGAGATTCGTTCGTTGAAAAAAACGCATCGTGATTCGAAATAAGCAGTACCTTTGCGCCACCTGTCATGCAAACCAACGTGGCACCTGCCAACTGCATCAAAATCGCCACGTGCACTGGAAAATAGTCGCGTCACTGCCACCACACAACCCAAATACTCAACAACATGTGCCAACCACTTCAATGTGAAAACCTCATCACGTTAGCCACTGCGAAACTAGTTAAACCCATCCAAACCTCCCTCATTTTTTCAATCGTTTTTTTGGATTAGAGCGTTTTGCTCGTCACAACTCATTTCTTTCTCCCCGTATTTTGTTGTTCTGTCTCTGTGTCTGCCAATAACTTGGCTCTACTAGGATTTCATATCTGAATCCCTATAGCGCGCATTTGTGTTTGTTTGCAATTAATAGCGCTCTTGTTCTACCTCTTCTATCGTCACCAGAACCGTCATGTCGATTAGCATCTCTTAGTTACTCTCTTATCTCCCATCAACTATATCGTCCCTTTCAATGTTAATGCATCTAATTTGTGCATCTTCTTCCCTTGCGTTCCTTCCTTTCCATGGCAGTGGATCACGATAGCAAATACAATTTGAAATGACGGTTAGTATTTCGTACCCTTAAACCTGTCATGCATATCCGTGTCATTCTGGCTACGCTTGATGTATTCATGCAATTCTATTTTACTAACGTTGTCGTTCTTTACAAGTATATAATCCTGCTTTTACTTGCTGTGTTTTTGTTTGATCGTAAGAATATCCTCAGCAGAAATTGAAGAAATGGCATTTCAATATCTTCGCCCGTGCGTTTTTCGAGCATTTATTTTGTTAAGATTCTAGCGAGGCTTAGGAGCCATGGCTAGTGAGATCGAGTAAGTTGATTTCAAGGGTGAGGAGAATGTCGAGAGAGTTGAGAAGGAGAATGAGGGTTTCACTATAGGTTCAAGGGTACAAATATGAAAGAAGAAGCAAGAAAGGTGCACCACCAAATAGGAAAACGCTATAACTGCAGTAACCAATCCTACAGGCAGTCACATATAGAAAATATTAAATTATATTTTCCGACACGCCCCCATAACTAGCTGTAGGAGATGAGTATGCAGTTAGCGCCCTCTGAAGGGGTACATCACGATTGCGCAGGAGGAGAAAAGTGTTTCAATAATACCACTCCCCTGGCTCCCCCACACCCTCACACCCTCCCCCCCAACGGCAGCTGCAGCAGTGGGAACGAAAGGAGGAGGAGGGGAAGGGAAAGACACCACTCACACCCGCCACCCCCAGACCCTCCCCCCACACCCTCACACCCTCCCCCCCATCGGCAGCTGCAGCAGTGGGAACGAAAGGAGGAGGAGGGGAAGGGAAACACACCACCCATCACCCCCACACCCGCCACCCCAGACCCTCCCCTCTACACGGCCTCCCCGGGCGCCAAAGCAGGCGGCAGAGGGGGCGACGCCTGCCCCCCCTTTCCAGGTCGCCCCTCCCGTCACCTGTCGAGGCGACCTGAGGGGGCCGCGTGCGGCTCCCGAAGGAGCCGCGACGGGTTGCTGGTAGGGCGGCGACGGGGCCCGCTGAAAGGGCGGGCAACGGGGCCTCC
Organism: Closterium sp. NIES-65; assembly: GCA_948144175.1. Lineage (NCBI taxonomy): Eukaryota > Viridiplantae > Streptophyta > Zygnematophyceae > Desmidiales > Closteriaceae > Closterium > Closterium sp. NIES-65. The sequence continues at coordinate 120,753 of CANXME010000143.1, forward strand.
TGAAAGACGGGCGACGGGGCCGCTGAAAGGGCGGCGGTGGGGCCGCTGAAAGGGCGGGTGACGGGGCCTGCTGAAGGGCGGGCGACGACGGGGCCGCTGAAAGGGCGGCGATGGGGCCGCTGAAAGGGCGGCGACGGGGCCGCGGAAGGGCGGCGACGGGGCCGCGAAGGGGCCGTGAGGGGCCTTTGAAAGGGCGGCGACGGGGCCGCTAAGAGAAAATTAAGGGGCACGCCACGGGGCCTGCAGAACACAGAGTAGCAGCGGAAGCAATAGGGCGGGTCCACAGGCCAGAACCGTGATCACTCTGATAGCATATTAAGTTTCTAGCGAGGCTTAGGAGCCATGGCTAGTGAGATCGAGTAAGTTGAGTTCGAGGGTGAGGAGAATGTCGAAAGAGTTGAGAAGGAGAATGAGGGTTTCACTATAGGTTCAAGGGTACAAATATGAAAGAACAAGCAAGAAAGGTGCACCACCAAATAGGAAAACGCTATAACTACACTAGCCAATCCTACAGGAAATTACATCTATATAATATTAAAATATATTTTCCGACATATTTCCCTTCACGCAATTGATAGATAATTGTAATTTGCCAGATTTGGCCAACTGGCAGGTACAGATAAAGACGAAGAGTAATTGTAACTTTCATTCCAATCTACGTCGTCTTCTGTGGAATGCTGGATGAATAAGTTGCATACTAGTTGTTTCTGCATCACATTTGGTTAGGCATCAACTGAGGCATTCAGTGATTGAAACTTCAATGTGATGTCTTGTGTTCAGGATAAAATATGATTGATACACTCTGGATTTGGAAGCAACCAAAAAATAATGCACAGAGTGGTGCAAATATTGAAGGACGTTAAAGTTGGATGCATATGTGCGGTAGCCTATTTTTTGGAACAGTGTAATAGTGTAGTGTTTATAATGCATACGGGCTTTAAACTTGAAAATTTGTCTCTTGAGTGTCTCGAATCTCTCCTGAGGACAGTCCTGAATGTGCTGGTTGGATATGTCTCAAATGTGTCTCGAAAGACACTTTCGAGTCAGTTACGCGTGACACTTTCAAGACATTTCACTTAGTCTCGAAAGTGTCTTTCGAGACACTTTTCAACCTGTCCCCAAAGTATTCGAAAAGAATCTTCTGGGACAGATTCGAGACATTTCAATTTGGTGATGCAGCGAGAGTAACATGCCCTTCCTGGCAATGGCAAAATGGCTCTTCCTTTGTCAAGAGCCTTCATCTACCCCTATTCCCCTCTCATCCCTGTCTCTCCAACTCCCAGCCAGAGCAACCTGCCCTATTCCTGGCGATGGCGAATGGTTCTTCTTTGCAGCCCATGACCTCAAGTACCCATCGGGGTACAGGTCTAATCGCGCCACAACTACTGGGTACTGGAAGGCAACTCAGAAGGACAGGCCAGTGCACGTGCGGCTATTAGGCGGCAGCTGTGGCAATGAGGGCAAGGGGGAGCAGACATTCAGAGTGGGATTAAAAAAGACTCATGTCTTCTGCATGTGAGTTCATTGCTTCAGCGTCGTCTCCAACTATCACCAAACAGCGACCCCCCTATATAGGTCTTCAGGTTGCTCGGTTTTATGTTTGAGTCACTGGGTGCCACGTCATCCCCAACCCTCACCTTCCCCCACGTCACACCCACCTGCATCCGCCACGTCATCCCCAACCCTCACCTTCCGCCACGTCACACCCTCCTGCATCCGCCACGTCCACCAACCAGCCCCACGTGCCA
>CANXME010000144.1:0-132950 GCA_948144175.1 Closterium sp. NIES-65
CTTCAGCGGTTCAAGCTTCAACACTCCATTGTATAGCGCTGTAAGATCCCGCCACTAGACCACTGGGTCAAAAGGCTTCTAATAGCGGGTCAGTGCGCCATTGACCCCCCCCAGGCCAACATGCCTATACCCTTCCCTAGGGTCAATTAAGGATCACTAGCGTATACAGAATGAGGAATGGATGAACTAGGAAAGAGGTGGGTACAAGTAGGAAAACCTAGAATGTTGTACCCCATATAGTCTACCCCACAACATCCTACACGACTATAGCATAAAAGTTTGACACACCCCCCCATAGGCAAAGTGCGGGAGAACAAGAGGTCACAAGACCAGTCAAACAAAGCAAAGCAAGCTCAGGTGGATCACAATGTCACCACACAATCCGAGCACAAGAGCAGGCAAAAGGCCAGTTCACATGCAAGGTCATATATAAAGGTAAACAGGCAAGTGCAGGTATAGAAGATCACAGTACAAGCAAGGTCTAGAAGTGAGCAAGTGAGGCCAGTAGGCACAAGACCTAGCATCGTACAGAAGCGCTGATGATCACCAGGCGGAAGTGCCTTGGTAAAGATATCAGCACTGTTCGCCTCAGAGGCCACGTAAGCAAGGCGTAGCTGACCACGCTGCTGCAGCTCACGAGCAAGGAAGTAGCGAAGAGCAATGTGCTTCGTTCTGTGCTCGAGTCTGTGCTCCCAACACAAGGCCAGCATGACCTTGTTGTCTATGTACAGAACTGGGGAGAACGACAAAAGCTCTCCTAGGTCAGTCAGCAGGTAGGTGAGCCAGCGTAGCTCCTCTGCAACCATGGCCCCGCGTAGATCTCAGCCTCACAGCTGGAGCCGAGAACAGAAGACGAGCGGGTAGACCGCCACGAAACAGAGCCGGAGCCAAGGTTGAAGGTGTAACCCTGTGACGACCGCTGCGTACCTGGTCATCAACCCAAGAAGCGTCAACGTGACCGGTGCAGACCACTTGACGTGGCCCTCCAAGCACTAGCCCCATGCCCGACGTACTGCACAAGTAGCGCAAACCCTCTTCGCTGCAGCCATGTGCTCTGGTCGGTGTCTCCCAGGAGCAACATAGCGTGCCAATGCTAAGAGGTATGCAAGGTCAGGTCGTGTGCAGGTCTTCAGATACATGAGGCAGCCAACAAGCTCTGGGTACGGGCCACTCGGCTCTACGGACTCATCCGAAGGCAGAGGTGAGAGCGAGTGGCGAGTAGACAGAGGAGTGGCTTGAGGCGAGGAGTACGTGAAGTCGAAGCGCTGAAGGACCTGTTGCACCATGTGTGACTGAGTCAGGGTAATGGTGCGCTGTGCTCTCACCGGGTGATCTGCAAGCCAAGGGTAGCTGCGTAGTTCACCCAGGTCTGTGAACGTGTGTCTCTTCTGCAGCTCGGACTTCACGTGGGCTAGTCCAGCAGTGTCAGCAGTGGCAAAGAGGTGTCGTGCGCAAAAAGAGCGACCGGTCGGCAGTAGAAGGAGCAAACCCAAGAGCCGCAAGTGTATTCCTCAATGTGTCGTGCCACTCACGGGGCACCTGGCGGAGACCGTAGACTGGCCGCCGGAGGCTCCACTAGGTACCAGGAGGAAACGACCCAGTGAAGCCAGGTGGGCGGCGCGGCCAGATCTCCTCGTGCAAGCTGCCTTGCAGGAAAGCTGTGCTGAAGTTAAGAGAGTGAAGCTCGTAGTCGCGCTGAGCGGCTATGTGCAGCAGCACCCGAAGAGTGGTCATCTTCGGGATGGAGAGAAGGTCTGAAAGTAGTCAACTCCCTGCCGCTGACTGAAGCCTCGAGCCACGTAATGCGCCTTGAAGACAGGCGGAGAACCCGGCGGCCGCTTCACCCTAAAAAATCCACATGCCACTGACGATGTTCACCCTAGGTGGGGGAACCTCGTCGGCGTAGGTGCCTGTGGACTTCCAGGAAGCCATCTCTTGCGTCCATGGCTGACTGCCACTGTGAGGAGTAGGGACCCTCGATGTGCCTCAGCGTTCGATCGAGGAGTCGGGATGTCTGGTGCATGCGGGTCCTCCCTCAGGGGCAATCAGCGTGGACAGGAGATGAGGCAAAGTAGCAGCAAAAAAGTGGAACTCCTCCTGCCTGTCCTCAAGGACGTTCGTGCTAGGAGCACACATCAAGCCCCGACGGACGGAGACAGACAGACTCATACTCAGCAACGAGACTAGCGGCGTAGTCAGAAGACAGCGAGGAGCAAAGTCGACAAGCTCAGCAGCCAAGGCAGACGCAGCAGTGGACTCAAAGGAAGGGTCCACTGACAACAGTGGCTAGGAACGCGTGACAGTAGGACTAGCAGCATGAAGAGAAGTCAGACTCCGGGTAGCAAGAACAGGGAGAGAGGACTCTGGAGGAGACGGCAACGGGACAACGCAGAGGAGCAGTGGAAGGATGGAGTGCCATCTGGTGTGTGCCTGGGACCTTAGGAGGACGCGGACGCGGAGCACGACTACTAGTGCGAGCACTACGAACAGGCGGCGCAGGACGAGACGCGAGCTCACGACGACGCATTCAGCAAGAACCTCCAGTAGGACCAGTGTAGGGAGAAGGAGTAGGCGGGGGGAGGCAGGCTGTAACTGTGACCGCGACTGGACAGGCTGTGGACACTCTAAGTGAGGAGCAGGACCAATAGAGGGGCGGGAGACCAAGAACCTCTCAAGGGAGTCGGAACGAAGTACGGCCGCGGCCGCACAGCGCCTCCAGAACCAGCAGAGACAGCACCAGTACCCCCAAAGGTAGCACCAGTGCATGCAGTACCTCCAGCTCCAACAGCGCCAACTCCCAGCACCCTCCAAAGCACCAGCGCCAGCAGCACCACCAGTGCCAACACCCCCCAGCAGCCCCAGCCCTAACAGCTCTAGCAGCTCCAGCAGCACAACGCCAGCAGCACCTCCAGCGCCAACACGCTCAGCGGCTCCAGCTCCAGCGCTCCAGTACCACCAGCATCCTCCAGCAGTACCTCCAGTAGGACCAACTCCAACAACCTCAGTAGCACCCCCAGTCCCTGCTCCTCCAGTACCGTCAGTACGAGCACCTCCAGGACCAGCAGGAACACTAGAACCTCCAGCTCCAGCAGCACGGCTCCAACGCTGGGCAAACCACTCGCGTAGCTCCTGCGGGGAGAGTAGCTCCCGCGTCGACGAGCACCGCCACAGGCCACACGAGCAGACCCAGCACACCAAGGCTCCGTACCCCCAGGCTCAACACCCTAGGCTCCGTACCCCCAGACTCAGCACCCTTAGGCTCAGCACCCCGAGAACCCAGCACCCCCAGGCTCCGCACCCCCAGGCTCAGCACCTCCAGGACCCGGCACCCGCAGGCTCAGCACCTCTAGCAGCACTAGAGTCAACAGCTAACTCGACAGGCTTGACTGCGTCTACCTTGGACACACCTGACGGGGCAGGACCCTGAGGGGGGAGGGGGTCTACCGGGGGAGGACCTGGCGCAAGGAAGAGCGGGGGCGGGGGGAGGGTCGCAGCGCGGTAGGGGAAGAGACGGTAGTAAGGCACCGACTCGTCAAAGGTGACGTCCTGGGAGGACGAACACGGCGCGAGGTGGGGTGGTAAAACTGCCAACCAGGCGCGTCAGGGGGGGAAGCCAAGGAAGACGCGGGGAACAGCACGGGGGGACAGCTTGTCCGTAGACAAGTCGCGGACAAACGCCCGAGATCTCCAGACCCGAAACGCAGACGCATCGCCAACCTTCCTCGTCCACCGCAAGGTGGGGGAGGTGTCCGGCAAGGAGACCCGGGGCTGAAGGTTGAGCTGATGCGCTGCATACTGAACCGCAAACAGCCACAGAAAATGGGGGGCAGCTGCATGGATCATGGACGCACGAGCGACGTCCATGACCATGCCAATGCGGCGCTAAGCAATCCCATTTTGCTCTGGAGAGGCCGGAAGCATGAAGGTCTGGCGGATGCCCTGTGCACGTCAAAAGGCTCCCAGACGGGCAGAGGAACACTCCACGCCTCTATCCGAGTGCAGACGCAAAACAAGAAAGTCCGAGCCGAAACTCTATCTGAGCAGGAGACGAGCTGTGCGGATCCAGTCGATCAACACCTCAGGGACGTCACCCTTGCTGCGCAAGGGGAACACCGTGGTGTAACGCGAGTAGTCGTCAACCACCAACAGGAAGTAACGCTCGTGTCCCTGGCCACAGACGCGGGCGGGGCCCCACACGTCCATGTGAAGAGTCTGCAGCGGAGCCTCTGTTGGAGGAAACTCGGAGGAGTGAGGGGCGGCGCACTGTCGTCCCTCGACGCAGGGGGACGCAGGTAGGGGCAGGCCCCGGAGGTAGGGGAGGTAGGGACCGGGGGGAGACCAAAGACAAGGACACGTGAGGCCATGCCTCGGAGACGAGGCAGGGAGGGGTGACCAAGGCGGTGGTGCCAAAGGAGAGTCTGGTGGGACAGGAGACGACACGAGCAGGGCGCAGACTCAGGACCAGACCTGGACGCTGCAGCTAACACCTGACCTTGACGCAGCTACCTGACCAGACTCAGCAACCGGAGGAGACTCAGTATTTAGTGTGTACAGGCTCGACCCCGGCCGACGCGTAAACGTGGCCAAGTGTCGGCCCGTCCGAGCACACATGCAGTGGGTCACCCCGCTGACTCGCAGGAGTGAACTGGTCAACCCCCCTATCCTGTAGATCAGCTCCACTCACCAAGTTCGTAGAGAACGAGGGGAGGTAGAGACCTGACAGGGTGCCAGAGGGGGCTGCCGGGCACGGTAAGACAGTGGAGAAGCTAGCAAGGATAGGACCCCCAGAGGGGTCCGCCAGGGAGACCGCAACCGGCCGACTAAGCGGCGTAAGCGTGGTGCGGTCTTGAAAGAAGGAGCGGGAAGCACCCGAGTCAAGGGTGAAGGTGTGTAAGGCCTGAGCCGACGTGGTACCTGAGAGAGCAGACTCACCAGCACCTGGGGCACCACACGCACTAGCATCTAGAGCAGCAGCCTCACCAGCACCTAAAGCAGCAGCCTCAATGCCCGGGTCAGGCGGAACACACAGGTAAAAGTCACCCTCATCACTAGTAGACACAGCATACATGGCAGCAAGAATAGCATCATAATCAAGATCAAAGATTCCAACCCCCGCCCTAGACAGATCTCCCCAGCGAGGGATCTCAGTGGCGTCAGAGAACTGGTGACGCCACGCTTCCGTCAGGCGGCCGAAGCAGCGCTGGGTGGAGTGCGGGCCCCCACACTGCTCACCAGCGCGGTCGCCGGTACGGAGGACGTAGGTGCAGGGACCAGTACCCCCACCTCGCTGACGCCCAGCGTACCACTCACGAAGCTGCTGGGGGGACGGGGTCTCACGACTGCGTTGCTGCTGCTGCTGGCGCGGACCACCAACGGAGCCACTCCTCTGCGCAGAGCCGCGACCAGCTCCACCGCTGCCGGCGCCGCCTCCGCCACCTCCGCCGCCTCTGCCACCTCCACTGCCTCCGCTCCCTCCGCCACCGCCGCCGCCTCCTCCGCCTCCACCACTGCCACCGACACCTCCACCCCCGCCACCACTCCCACCACCACCCCCACCCACTCCACTACCTCCACCACCACCTCCACCGCCCCCGCCAGCCCCTCCAACGCCCTTGCCCCCCTTGCCCTTGCCGGTGTGGCGTCTCCCGCTAGAGGCAGACGCAGCGCCGACCGACTCCTAACCAACGAGGTCAGCGGCAGTAGCAAAAGCAAAAGATGGGCAAGAGGGGGAGGGGGAACACCCCTCAAAGACGGGGGTGCGAGGGTCACCACGAGAGGCTCCTACAGCATCTATGCTTTTTTCTGCTGATAGGAGGCGCTCATCGAGGAGGTCAACGGTGAGTGTTGTGGGGCAAACTGAGAGGAAGTGGTCCCTGACTAAGCGAAGGGAGTCAGGGAGCCGGGTGACTATGTAGTAGAGGGTGATGTACATGGGGGGAGGGTTCTTGGCACAAAATTCAGCAGGAAGCGTAGCGCGGTAGCGAGTGTCGCTAGTGCGAAGGTGCGTAATGAGGTCAGCGACTGTGGGAAAGGCAGCAAGGTCAGGGAACAGGTACGGCAGCATGAGGCGGCTAAGCGTAGCAGTGGCAGGGGAAGAGTAGCGTGCAACTACAGCGTCGTACAAGGTCTTAGCACTCTTGTACTGGCTTAAGTGCGCACGCTCAGTGGTCGGTAAGTGGCGACGTACAGCAAGACGGGCAGCAGCATCGCGTGTGGCCCACTGTGAGCGAACAGTGCTGTCAGCATCGGCAGGCGGGGCAGGAGAGGCACTAGAGGTGAGATCAAAAAGGGAGAGTCCGTCTGCACTATCGCACTGTAGGAAGAGCTGGAGGTCACCGACCCAGACCTCAAAGTCAACAGCACGACCTTGAGCATCAAAGGTAAGGACACTGGGGGTAGCCATGACTGCAGTGGCCTAGCAGGGAGTGATCTCACCAGTCCGAGCAAGTAGGGCCGGGGCGCGCCGGTAGGAACAGTAACGGCCCAACGGCAGGGCGGCTCGGCGGCTCGGTTGTTGGGCGGCTTGGCGGCTCGGCTGCTGGGCGGCTCGGCGGCTCGGTTGCTGGGCGGCTCGGTGGCTCGGCGGTGTCAGAATGTTATAATTATCTAGCATGTAGAGGGGTGCTCTATAGCGAGTACAACCCTGTTAGGGTTTGCGATATGTATCCCAACTGCTGCTAGTGAGATCCTCCTCTCTTCTTCATTCTCGTTTCACATGCTATCAGAGCATCTACGGTCCTGGCCTGTGGGCCCACCTAACTGCTTCCGCTGCTACTCTGTGCACTACATGCCCCGTGGCGTGCCCCTCGCGCGACCCTTAGTGCCCCGTCGCCACCCCCCGCGGCCCCGTCGCCGCCCTTCTCGGCCCCTCGCGGCCCCTTCGCGGCCCCGTTGCCGCCCCTTTCAGGCCCCTCGCGGCCCCTTCGCGGCACGTCGCCGCCCTTCCAGGCCCCTCGCGGCCCCTTCGCGGCCCCGTCGCCGCCCCCTATCGGCCCCGTCGCCGCCCCTATCGGCCCCGTCGCCGCCGCCAGCGGCCCCGTCGCCGACCTCTCAGGCCCCTCGCGGCCCCTTCGCGGCCCCGTCGCCGCCCCTATCGGCCCCGTCGCCGCCCCTAACGGCCCCGACGCCGCCCCTATCGGCCCCGTCGCCGCCCCTATCGGCCCCGTCGCCGCCGCCAGCGGCCCCGTCGCCGACCTCTCAGGCCCCTCGCGGCCCCTTCGCGGCCCCGTCGCCGCCCCTATCGGCCCCGTCGCCGCCCCTAACGGCCCTGTCGCCGCCCCTATCGGCCCCGTCGCCGCCGCCAGCGGCCCCGTCGCCAACCCTAGCGGCCCCGTCGCCGCCAGCGGCCCCGTTGCCGACCCTAGCGGCCCCGTCGCCGCCCCTAGCGGCCCCGTCGCCGCCTCCAACGGCTCCGTCGCCGCCACTTGCGGCCCCGTCGCCGCCCCTTTCGGCCCCTCCTCGACCCTGCCCCGGCCCCGCCTCGGCCATGCCCCGTCGCCAGCCGCGGCACACCGAGGGCACGTGCACCGCCCCCCCCCCCTTTTCTCGTCGCCAGCCGCGGCGCACCAGGGGCACGTGCACCGCCCTCCCTCCCCCCCCCTTTTCTCGTCGCCTGTCGCGGCTCCTTCGGGGACCTGGGGGAGGGGGGCGAGCATCGCCCCTTCTGCCGCCTGTTTTGGCGCCCTGGGAAACCGCGCGTCCCCCCCCCCCCCCCCCCCACCCCCCCCCCCCCCCCCCCATAACTTCCCTACCCGCCGTCCCGCCCTGCCCTGTGTTAGGGTCTGGGGGTGGCGAGTAGGGGGTGACGGGTGTGTGGTCTCCCCTGCTCCTCCTCCTCCTTCGTCTCCCACTACTGCAGCTATCGCTGAGGGGGGTGGATGTGTGGGAGCCTGGGGTTTAGGGTTTAAGGGGGGTGCTGTGGGAGTGGAGCTAGGGTTTTGAGGGAGGTGGATGTGTGTGAGCCTGCGGTTTAGGGTGTAAGGGGGGTGCTATGGGAGTGGAGCTAGGGTTTGAGTAGGGGGTGTGTGTCGAGAGGTGTGGGGCAGCTGGAGGAGGTTGGTTGAACGGAGGTTGTCGTCGTGTCGTCAGCAGCACCAGTAGTCCGGGGCGCTGCTCCGGTAGCCCAGTTGTAGCCAGCTGTGTCAGTCGCCCGTGGGTCCGTTGCTCGTCTGCCGCTAGTCTTAGCCGCGGAGCCAGTTACTCCAGTAGTCCGGAGCGCTATTCGGGTAGCCGCTGTGCCAGTGTGACTCCTGTTGCCCATGCGTCTGCAGCTTCAGCCGTCGCCTCCTATCTCCTCTCCTCTTACAGTCTCGCCTCCTCCTCCTCACTTGCCCTTTGTGAATGACTCTAGCTTTGCTCGCTATTGTGAACTCCTGCTCTATGCCTGCTTGCTCATTGTGCTGATTACACCCCACTTTGGCTATGGGGGTGTGTCAGAATGTTATAATTATCTAGCCTGTAGTGGGGTGCTCTATAGCGAGTACAACCCTGCTAGGGTTTGCTATATGTATCCCAACTGCTGCTAGTGAGATCCTCCTCTCTTCTTCATTTCTCGTTTCTTCACAGGCGGCTCAGCTGCTGGGCGGCTGGGCAGCTCGGTGGCTTGGTGGCTCTGTTGCTCAGCTGCTGGGCGGCTCAGCGGTGAAGGGGCCGGTAGAGGCGGCGACGGGGCCGGTAGAGGCAGCCATGGGGCCGCTATGGGAGGCGACGGGGCCGCTAAGGGCGGAGAGGTGGCCGCGAAGGGCGTCGACGGGGCCTCCACGGGTGGCGACGGGGCCGCTAGGGGCGGCGACGGGGCCGCAGAGGGGGCGCAAGGGGCCTAGAGGGGCGGCGACGAGGCCGCAAAGGGGCCGTAAGGGGCCTAGAGGGGGCGGTGACAGGGCCGCAAGTGGCGGCGATGGGACCGCGAAGGGGCCGCGAGGGGCCTAGAGGGGCGGCGACGGGGCCGCTAGGGGCGGCGACGGGGCCGCGAAGGGGCCGCGAGGGGCCTAGAGGGGTTGCGACGGGGCCTAGAACGGCGGCGACGGGGCCGTGAAGGGGCCGCAAGGGGCCTAGAGGGGCGGCGACGGGGCCTAGAGCGGCGGCGACGGGGCCGTGAAGCCTTTAGGAGGGCGCGACGTGAGGGCGGCCTACGGGGCGCGCCTCAGGCAGGAAAAAAGATCGAGTTAGGTGGTGGGCCCTGAGAAGCGTTCCCACGAGGAAACCTGCTCTATACCATGTGAAGAATGAGGAATGGATGAACTAGGAAAGAGGTGGGTACAAGTAGGAAAACCTAGAAATGTTGTACCCCATATAGTCCACCCCACTACAGCCTACACAGACTATAGCATATAAGTTTGACACAGCGGACCTCTGACACCCCCCCGCACTGGGATGCCCAAAGTGCACACACTGGGATTCGAACCTAAGACCTTTGCTTTGATACCATGTCAGAATCCCAGCCAGGCCACTGGGATAAAAAGGCTTGTTAAGTAGTGGGTCAGTGCGCCCAAAACCCCCCAAGCCAACATGCAGGGTCCTCGCTAGTGACAGAACCCGCCTGACGCATCAGACAATTTAGTTAGGGCCCGCCTTTTGCATCAGATATTAGAATTTGTCCTAACTTATAAGTCAGAATTTTTTTAAAGGCCTACTCTATGTTTACCAACAAGATTCTAGAAACCATTCTACATTAGTCGGGTCAGATTCTAAGCTACCTACACTATGAGTCTCTGAAGCACCATCACTTACCTACTCAATGTCAGAATCACTGGTGAGGGTTAGTGTTGCACGGACATCCAGGCCATCATCTTCACGATCACTTTCTGGAACCTTGTCCCTCTTGCGACGCTTCTTAATAGCAGGGTATGACTTCTCGGCTGCCTCTGCCTCTAGTGCCACGTCATCTGATTTTGTGGCCAGCCCCTTGCGCTTGTTGCCCTTCTTAGCCACACCAGTGACTTCCTTTGCAGGGCGCCGCTGCCTTGCACCACGCCACAGCTTAACTACATCGTCCCAGTCTGGCTCGTACTGCAGGAGAGAGATACACATGAGATCAGCAAGTCTGGCATCGCACAGGTTGCCACAAAGCCAGAACTTGACGTTTTGGCGACTGAAACCACGCTCTTACTCCACTGTGCTGAGCGGTATCACAGAGACGGCCATCCACAAGCGGACGAGGCTCGGGTACGTGTGAGAATTGAGGAATGAAGAAGAGGGAGGGTTCACTAGCAAACATTGGGATACATATGGCAAACCCTAAAAGGGTTGTACTCACTATAGAGTACCCCACTGCAAACTAGAGAAACATAATATTCTGACACACCCCCATAGTCAAAGTGGGGTGTAATCAGCACAACAAGCAAAGCAGAACAAGCTAAGGGTGGATCACAATGTTACCACACATTCTGAGCACAAGTACTAGAAGCAACAGTTTAAAGTTCACAAATGTAAGAAAAGCTAGAGGCTATCGCAGAGGGCAAGTGTGGAGGAGGAGGGACTATGAGAGGAGAGGAGGTAGTGGGCGGCAGCTGAAGGTGCTGGCACATGGGCGGCAGCTGAAGGTGCTGGCACACGGCGCAACTGGAGCAACTAGCACATGGGCAACTGGAGCAACTGGCACACTGGCAACTAGAGCAACTGGCACACGTGCTACTGGAGTAACTGGCTCCGCGGCTAAAAGTAGCGGCAGACGAGCAACGGACTCACGGGCGACTGGAGCAACGGGCTCACGGGCGACTGGCGGAACGGGCTCACGGGCGACTAGCACAACGGTCTCACGGGCGACTGGGGCTGCGGGCTTCACAGCGGCCACCCCCTTTCAACCTCCCTAAACTATCCCACCCCCATTTCACACACCTCCTACTGCACCCCTAGGTTCACTCACACCCCACCCCCTAGCACCACTCCGTCGACTCCCACACACCCACCCCCCTCAGCGGCAGCTGCAGCAGTGGGAGACAGAGGAGGAGGAGGAGTAGGGGAGACCACACACCCGCCACCCCCTACTCGCCACCCCCCAAACCCTAACAGAGGGCAGGACGGGATGGCGGGTAGGGAGGTTACGGGGGGGGAAGGGGGTGGGGGGGGGGGCGACGCGCGACCTCCCAGGGCGCCAAAGCAGGCGGCAGAAGGGGCGACGCTCGCCCCCCCCCCCCCCCCAGGTGGCCCCCGAAGGAGCCGCGACGGGCGACGGGAAAAGGGGGGGGGGGGCGGTGCACGTGCCCCCGGTGCGCCGCGGCTGGCGACAGAGCATGGCCGGGGCGGGGCCGGGGCCGCAAGTGGCAGCGTCGGGGCCGCTGGAGGCGGCAACGGGGCCGATAGGGGCGGCAATGTGGCCGTAAGTGGCGGGGACGGGGCCGATAGGGGCGGCGACGGGGCCGCTAGGGTCGGCGACGGGGCCGCTGGCGGCGACGGGGCCGATAGGGTCGGTGACGGGGCCGCTGGCGGCGACGGGGCCGATAGGGTCGGCGACGGGGGCCGCTGGCGGCGGCGACGGGGCCGCTGGCGGCGGCGACGGGGCCGCTGGCGGCGGCGACGGGGCCGATAGGAGCGACGACGGGGCCGCTAGGGTCGGCGACGGGGCCACTGGCGGCGTCGACGGGGCCGATAGGGGCGGCGACGGGGCCGCGAAGGGGCCGCGAGGGGCCTGGAAGGGCGGCGACGGGCCGCGAAAGGGGCGGCGACAGGGCCGCGAAGGGGCCGCGAGGGGCCTAGAAGGGCGGCAACGGGGCCGCGAAGGGGCCGCGAGGGGCCTGGAAGGGCGACAACGAGGCCGCTAAGAGTAGCGCGAGGGGCACGCCACGGGGCGTGCCGAACTCAGAGTAGCAGCGGAAGCAGTTAGGTGGGCCCACAGGCCAGGAGCGTAGATGCTCTGATAGCATGTGAGAATTGAGGAATGAAGAAGAGGGAGGGTTCACTAGCAAACATTGGGATACATATGGCAAACCCTAAAAGGGTTGTACTCACTATAGAGTACCCCCCTGCAGACTAGAGAAACATGATATTCTGACAGTACGACGTCTCCCAGTCACTGCTTCGTAGCATGTTCTTGAGGCCTGCGTGGAAACTCTGATCCTTGTATTGGGCGTACATCATCCATGTGAAGCGCGGCAGTTCCCGTTCGGCCTTCTTCCAGCTGACACCTAGCAGGCATAATGAAACGAAACAAGCAGTCAGTGCTCAGAGTGGTCAACGATGTACACATCCACAGTTACAAATCAACACGTAGAGAGCTTGGCGGCAATGCGGATGCGTACCAGGCAAAGCACAGTTATCGCCATTGAAGAGCGTGCGAAGGGAACGGAACCACTCCCTAGTGACGCGATCACGCTTTGCAGCACCATCTGGATAGGCGTCAGGCAGAAAGAGCTTAGAACCAATCAAGGTCGCCAAGCTCTTAAACCGGAACTTGAGGCGGCCAACCACTTCCTTCGCAAATTTGGTGGCAAGTCGCACACACGATTCCAAACCCGGTGGTGATTTCACGCATAGGATTGGCAGCTCGTGCAACAAGAAGGTGTGAGTGACGGCGTTGCCTTTGCTGTCCATCCCCTCCAGTTTGACTTCACGGCGGGAGGGATGCGTGCGTTTTTCATGGAACGCAGTGAGATGGTCGTTGTCCTCTGCAAAGTTGACACCGTACTCCACGTAGCGCGCCGTCAGCTTCGCGCATGTGTTCTCCACCATCCCTGACACTCGAATGATGTCCACCTGAAACAAGTTGAAGTACTTGATGTTAGCACAACCGATTGTACGGGTCCAAGAAAGATCGCTTGACAAATATACAATTACCAGAACTCACTGCGCGCCTCTGAAATTTTATGTTGAGCTCATTCAACTCCTTGAGGATGTCGGCCATGAAGTACAAGAAGAAGTGAAACTTCAAACTTGTCACCATGTGATACGTATCCTTGTCCTACTCATGCAGTAACACGATCATCAAGGGAAGGACGGCCACAAAGCGATCGATGGCGTCTCCACGCGATAGCTAGTGCACGTCTTTGATACCCTGCATCTCCAGCTGCGTCGCGTGCAGAACCTGTTGGAGCTCGAGAAAGCGAGAGTGGACGACGGAGCTGTTCATGATGAGGCTCGCCACAGAACGAACAACCTTGTCGACGATGTTGAAGTCCTTCGCGTTAGTTGCCGCGTCTTTAGCTGCCAGGGCCTCTCTGCACAACACAACAAAAAGAACAATGAGGGGTCTACGTGGGTATTCAATGTGGGAGGGCACATACTTGTTTAAACCAGTACTACTCACCGTTGTGTGAAGTTTAGAACGAGAGAATGATTTAACTATGAAACAATTGGGTACAAGTACTAACCCTAATTGGATTGTACCCCTTATGGGCTACCCCACTACAGCCTACACAGATGTATAAGCTATAATGTTCTGACACACCCCCATAGGCAAAGTGGGGGAGAACAAAAGGTCACAAGTCCAGTCAAGCAAAGCAAAGCAAGCTCAGGGTGGATCACAAAGTCACCATACAGTCCGAGCACAAGAGCAAGGCCACAAGGCCAGTTCACATGCAAGATCATATATATAAAGGTAAACAAGCAAGTGCAAGTATAGCCAGAGTACAGTACAAACAAGATCAAGAAGTGAGCAAGTGAGGCCAGGTAGGCACAAGACCTAGCAAAGTACAGAAGTGTTGATGATCACAAGGCGGAAGGGCCTTGGCGAAGATATCAGCAGTGTTGGCCTCAGAGGCCACGTAGGTGAGGCAGAGCTGACCACGCTGCTACAGCTCACGAGCCAGGAAGTAGCGGAGAGCAATGTGCTTCGTTCTGTGCTCCAGTCTGTGCTCCCGACACAAGGCTAGCATGGCCTTGTTGTCTACGTACAGAACTGGAGGAGAACGAGGCGGCTCTCCTAGGTCAGTCAGCAGGTAGGTGAGCCAGCGTAGCTCCTGTGCAGCCATGGCCCCTGCGTAGATCTCAGCCTCAGAGCTGGAGCCGAGAACATAAGACGAACGGGTAGACCGCCACGAAACAGAGCCGGAGCCAAGGCTGAAGGTGTAACCCTGTGACGACCGCTGCAGAGCCTGATCGTCAGCCCAAGAAGCGTCTGCGTGACCTGTGAGGCCCACTCGACGTCGCCCTCCAAGCACTAGCCCCATGCCCGACGTACTGCACACGTAGCGCAACACCCTCTTTGCTGCAGCCATGTGCTCTTATCGGTGTCTCCCATGAGCAACATAGCGTGCCAAGATGCTAAGAGGGTATGCAAGGTCAGGTCGTGTGCAGGTTATCAGGTACATGAGGCAGCCAACAAGCTCTAGGTACGGGCCACTCGGCTCTACGGACTCATCCGAAGGCAGAGCTGAGAGCGAGTGGCGAGTAGGAAAAGGAGTGGCCTGAGGCAAGGAGTACGTGAAGCCGAAGCGCTAAAGGACCAACTGCACCATGTGTGACTGAGTCAGAGTAATGGTGCGCTGTGCTCTGTCCCTGGTGATCTGCAAGCCAAGGTAGTTGCGCAGTTCACCCAGGTCTGTGCATGTGTGTCTCTTCTGCAGCTCGGACTTCACGTGGACGAGTCCAGCAGTGTCAGCAGTGGGCAAAGACCAAGTCGTTGACATACACAAGGATGTAGAACGGCGACAAAGAGGTGTTAGTGCGAAGAAACAGCGACGGGTCGGCAGTAGAAGGAGCAAACCCAAGAGCCGCAAGTGTAGTCCTCAGTGTGTCGTGCCACTCACGGGGCGCCTGGCGGAGACCGTAGACTGGCCGCCGGAGGCTCCACTGGGTACCAGGAGGAAACGACCCAGTGAAACCAGGTGGGCGGCGCAGCCAGATCTCCTCGTGCAGGCTGCCCTTCAGAAAAGCAGTGCTGAAGTCAAGAGAGTGAAGCTCGTAGTCGCGCTGAGCGGCTATGTGCAGCAGCACCCGAAGAGTGGTCATTTTCGGGGTGGGAGAGAAGGTCTGGAAGTAGTCAACTCCCTGCCGCTGACTGAAGCCTCGAGCCACGTAACGCGCCTTGAAGACAGGCGGAGAACTCGGAGGCCGCTTCACCCGGAAAATCCACATGCCACTAACGATGTTCGCCCTAGGTGGGGGAACCTTGTCGACGTAGGTGCCTGTGGACTTCCAGGAAGCCATCTCTGCGTCCATGGCTGACTGCCACTGTGAGGAGTAGGGACCCTAGATCGCCTCAGCGTACAATCAAGGAGTCGGGATGTCTGGTGCATCCGGGTCTCCCTCAGGGGCAATCAGCGTGGACATGAGATGAGGCAAAGTAGCAGCAAAACACTGGAACTCCTCCTGCCTATCCTCAAGGACGTCCGTGCCAAGAGCACACTCACCCCCGACGGACGGAGGACAGACAGACTCAGACTCAGCAACGAGACTAGCGGCGTAGATTTGAAGACAGCGAGCAGCAAAGTCGACAAGCTCAGCAACCAAGGCAGACGCAGCAGTGGACTCAAAGGAAGGGTCAGTGACTACAGTGGCCAGGAAACGCGTGATAGTAGGACTGGCAGCATGAAGAGAGTCAGACTCCGGGTCACCAAGAACAGGGAGAGAGGACTCTGGAGCAGACGGCAATGGGACACGCAGAGGAGCAGTGGAAGGATGGAGTGCCATCTGGTGTGTGCCGGGGACCGCAGGAGGACGCGGACGCGCAGTACGACCACTAGTGCGAGCAGCACGAACATGCGACGCAGGACGAGACGCGGGCGCATGACGCTCAGCAAGACCTCCAGTTGGACAAGTTTAGGGAGAAGGAGCAGGTAGAGGGGAGGCGGGCTGTAAGTGTGACTGTGACTGGATAGGCTGTGAACACTCTAAGGAAGGAGCAGGACCAGGAGAGGGAGGGAAACCAAGAACCTGCTCCAGGAGCGGAACGAAGTACGGCCTCGGCCGCTCAGCGCCTCGAGAGCCAGCAAGGACGGCACCAGTACCCGCAGCGGTAGTACCAGCGCCAACTGTACCTCCAGCTCCAACAGCGCCAACTCCAGCACCCTCATAAGCACCAGCGCCAGTAGCATCGCCAGCGCCAACACCCCCAGCAGCTCCAGCTCCAGCAGCACCAACTCCTGTAGGACCGTCAGCTCCAACAGCCTCAGCAGCACCCCCAGACGCACCAACGCCAGTAGAAATACTAGCGCCAACACCCCCAGCAGCTCCAGCTCCAGTAGGACCAACTCGAGCAGCCCCAGCAGCACCCCCAGTCTCAGCAGCACGTCTCCAGCGGCGGGCAAACCACTCGCGCAGCTCCTGTGGAGAGAGTGGCTCCCGCTTCGACGAAGCACCGCCGGCGGCCACACGAGCAGACCCAGCGCCCCCAGGCTCAGCACCCCAAGGCTCCGCACCTCCAGGCTCCGCACCCCAAGGCTCCGCACCCCCAAACCCAGCACCCCCAGGCTCAGCACCCCCAGATTCAGCACCCCCTGACTCCGCACCCCCAGGGTCAGCTACCCCAGTCTCAGCACCCCCAAACCCGGCACCCGCAGGCTCAGCACCTCTAGCAGCACCAAAGTCAACAGCTTCCTCGACAGGCTCGACTGTGTCTACCTTGGACACACCTGACAGGGCAGGACCCTGAGGGGGGAGGGGGTCTACCGGGGGAGGACCTGGTGCAAGGAAGAGCGGCGTCAGGGGGAGGGGCGCAGCGCGGTAGGGGAAGAGACGGTAGTAAGGCACCGACTCGTCAAAGGTGACGTCCTTGGAGGACAAAACACGGCGCGAGGTGGGGTGGTAAAACTGCCACCCAGGCGCGTCAGGGGGGAAGCCAAGGAAGACGCAGGGAACAGCACGGGGGGACAGCTTGTCCGCAGACAAGTCGCGGACAAACGCCCGAGATCCCCAGACCCGAAACCCAGACGCATCGCCAACCTTCCCCGTCCACCGCAAGGCGGGGGAGGTCTCGGGCAAGGAGACCCGGGGCTGAAGGTTGAGCTGATGCGCGGCGTCCTGAACCGCAAACGGCCACAAAAAATGGGGGGCAGCCGCATGCATCATGGACGTACGAGCGACGTCCATGACCATGCCAATGCGGCACTCAGCAATCCCATTTTGCTGTGGAGAGGCCGGAAGCGTGAAGGTGTGGCGGATGCCCTGTGCACGTCAAAAGGCTCCCAGACGGGCAGAGGAAAACTCCCCGCCTCTATCCGAGTGCAGACGCCGAACAAGAAAGTCTGAGCCGAAACTCTCTCTGAGCTGGAGACGAGATGCGCGGATCCAGTCGATCAACACCTCAGTGACGTCACCCTTGCTGCACAAGGGGAACACTGTGGTGTAACGCGAGTAGTCATCAACCACCAACAGGAAGTAACGCTCGTGCCCCTGTCCACGGACGCGGGCGGGGCCCCACACGTCCATGTGGAGAGTCTGTAGCGGAGCCTCTTTCGGAGGAAACTCGGAGGAGTGAGGGGCGGCGCGCTGTCGACCCTCGACGCAGGGGACGCAGGTAGGGCTAGGCCCCGGAGGTAGGGGAGGGAGAGACCGAGGGAGACCAGAGAAAAGGACATGGGAGGCCATGCCTCGGAGACGAGGCAGGGAGGGGGGACCAAGGCGGTGGTGCCAGAGGAGAGTCTTGTGGGACAGGAGACGACACGAGCAGGGCGCAGACTCAGGACCAGACCTGAACGCTGCAGCAAACACCTGACTCGACGCAGCTACCTCGCCACACTCAGAAGCCGGAGGAGACTCAGTAGTAAGGGTGTACGGGCTCAACCCTGGCCGACGGGTGAACGTGGCCAAGTGTCGGCCTGTCCGAGCAAACGTGCAGTGGGTCACTCGCTGACTCGCAGGAGTGAACCGGTCAACCCCCCTATCGTGTAGTTCCGCTCCACTCACCAAGTTCGTAGAGAACGAGGGGAGGTAGAGACCTCACAGGGTGCCAGAGGGGGCTGCCGGGCACGGTAAGACAGTGGAGAAGCTAGCAAGGACAGGACCCCCAGAGGGGTTTGCCAGGGAGACTGCAACAGGCCGACTGAGCGGCGTAAGAGTGGTGCGGTCTCGAAAGAAGGAGCGAGACGCACCCGAGTCAAGGGTGAAGGTGTGGAAGGCCTGAGCCGAGGTAGTACCTGAGAGAGCAGACTCACCAGCACCTGGGGCAGCAGACGCACTGGCACCTGGGGCAGCAGATGCACTGGCACCTAGGGCAGCAGACGCACTAGCACCTCGAGCAGCAGCCTCACCAGCACCTAGAGCAGTGGCCTCGATGCCTGGGTCAGGCGGTACACACAGGTAACAGTCACCCTCAACACTAGTCGTCACAGAATACATGGCAGCAAGGATAGCATCATAGTCAAGATCAAAGACGGCAACCCCCGCCCTAGACAGATCTCCCCAGCGAGGGATCTCTGACGCCTCAGGGAACTGGCGACACCACGCGTCTATCAGAAGACTGAAGCAGCGTTGGGTGGAGTGCCGGCCCCCGCACTGCTCACCAGCTCGGTCGCCGGTACGGAGGACGTAAGTGCAGGGACCAGTACCCCCACCGTGCTGACGCGCAGTGTACCACTCACGAAGCTGCTGAGGGGACAGGGTCACACCACTCCGCTGCTGCTGGCGCGGGCCACCACCAGAGCCACTCCTCTGCGCAGAGTCGCGACCCGCTCCACCACCGCTGCCGCCGCCTCCGCCGCCTCCTCCACCTTCGCCTCCTCCGCCACCCCCGCCGCCTCCGCTCCCTCCGCCACCACCGCCGCCTTCGCCGCCTCTACTGCTGCCGCCGCCGCCGCCACCCCCGGCACCACTCTCACCACCACCCCCACTCCCTCCACTGCCTCCACCACCACCTCCACCGCCCCCGTCAGCCCCTCCAGCGCCCTTGCCCCCCTTGCCCTTGCCGGTGCGGCGTCTCCCGCTTGGGGCAGACGCAGCGCCGACCGACTCGAAACCAACGAGGTCGGCCGCAGCAGCAGAGGCAACAGAGGGCAAGAGGGGGGAGGGAGAACACCCCCTCAAAGACGGGGGTGCGAGGGTCACCAGGAGAGGCTCCTACAGCGACTATACTCTTCTCTGCTGCTAGGAGGGCCTTCTTGAGGAGGTCAACGGTGAGAGTGGTGGGGCAAACTGAGAGGAAGTGGTCCCTGTCTACGCGGAGAGAGTCAGGGAGCCGGGTGACTATGTAGTAGAGGGTGATGTACATGGGGGGGGGGGGTTCTTGGCGCAGAACTCAGCAGGAAGCGCAGCGCGGTAGCGAGTGTCACTAGTGCGGAGGTGCGTAATGAGGTCAGCGACTATGGGAAAGGCAGCAAGGTCAGGGAAGAGGTACGGTAGCATAAGGCGGCTCAGTGCAGCAGCGGCAGGGGAAGAGTAGCGTGCAACTACAGCGTCGTACAAGGTCTGAGCACTCTTGTACTTGCTAAAGCGTGCACGCTCAGTGGCGGCGCACAGCAAGGCAAGCAGCAGCTGTTGAAATGAATGAACAGGAATGGATGAACTAACAGTGAAAACAGTACAAGTACCTTACCCTAGAATTGTGTACCCCCTATAGGCTAACCCACTGTAGCCTAAACAAGCAGAACATATATTATGTTTGACACACCCCCATAGGCGAAGTGGGGAGAAGTGGGGGTCACAAGACCAGTCAAGGCAAAGCAAGGCAAAACAAGCTCAGGGTGGATCTCAAGGATACCACACAAATTCCGAGCACAAGCAAGTGGTCACAAGACCAGTTCACATGCAGGTTTATAATAGAACAAGAGGTACAATGATTACAACCTAGCAAGAGTAAACATGCAGGTATATATATATAGAGATCACAGTACAAACAAGCTCAAGAAGTAAGCAAATGAGGTCCAGTAGGCACAAGGCCTAGAAGAGTGCAAAACCGCTGATGGTCACAAGGCTGAAGCGCCTTGGTGAACACATCAGCAGTGTTGGCCTCAGAGGCCACGTAACGCAGACGAAGCTGACCACGGTGCTGCAGCTCTTGAGCAAGGAAGTAGCGCAGAGCAATGTGCTTCGTTATGTGCTCCAGTCTGTGCTCCTGACACAAGGCAATGGCTGCCTTGTTGACGACGTACAGCACTGGAGGAGAACAAGGCCGCTCTCCAAGGTCGGTCAGCAAGTAGGTGAGCCAGCGTAGCTCCTGGGCCGCCATGGCTGTGGCGTAGATCTCAGCCTCACAACTGGAGCTGAGAACAAAAGAAGAGCGAGTAGAACGCCAAGAAACTGAACCAGAGCCAAGACTGAAGGTGTAACCCTGAGACGACCGCTGAGTAGCCTGGTCGTCTACCCAAGAAGCGTCTAAGTGCCCATTGAGAACAACTAGGACTCGCCCTCCAAGCACTAGCCCCATGCCCGACGTACTGCACAAGTAACGCAACACCCTCTTAGCTGCATCCATGTGCTCCTTCCGGTGACGGCCGGGAGCGACATAGCGTACAAGAATGCTAAGAGGGTATGCAAGGTCAGGTCGAGTGCAGGTCATTAGGTACATGAGGCAACCCACAAGCTCTGGATACGGGCCACTCGGCTCTACGGACTCATCCGAAGGCAGAGCTGAGAGTGAGTGACCGGTAGGCAGAGGAGTGGGCTGAGGCGAGGAGTACGTGAAGCGGAAGCGCTGAAGGACCTGCTGCACCATGTGTGACTGAGTCAAGGTGATGGTGCGGCGTGCTCTGTCCCGGGTGATCCGCAAGCCAAGAAAGCTTGTCAGTTCACCCAGGTCTGTGCACGTGTGTCTCTTCTACAGCTCCGACTTCACGTGGGCGAGTGCCGCAGTGTCAGCAGTGGCAAAGACCAAGTCGTCGACGTACACGAGGATGTAGAACGGCGATAGTGAGGCGCCGGTGTGTAGAAACAGCGACGGGTCAGCAGTAGAAGGCGCGAACCCAAGAGCCGCAAGTGTAGTCCTCAGTGTGTCGTGCCACTAACGTGGCGCCTGGCGGAGACTGTAGACTGGCCGCCGGAGGCTCCATTGGGTACCAGGAGGGAACGACCCAGTGAAGCCAGGTGGGCGGCGCAGCCAGATCTCCTCGTGCAGGCAACCCTACAGGAAAGCAGTGCTGAAGTCAAGAGAGTGGAGCTCGTAGTCACGCTGAGCGGCGACGTGCAGCAGAACCCGAAGAGTGTTCATCTTCAAGGTCGGGGAGAAGGTCTGGAAGAAGTCAACTCCCTCTCGCTGACTGAAGCCTCGTGCAACGTAACACGCCTTGAAGACAGGCGGAGAGCCCGGCGGCCGCTTCACCCTGAAAATCCACATGCCACTAACGATGTTCGCCCCAGGCGGGGGAACCTCGTCAACGTAGGTGCCTGTGGACTTCCACGAAGCCATCTCTGTGTCCATGGCTGACTGCCACTAAGAGGAGTAGGGACCGGCCATCGTCTCTGCGTAAGAGCGTGGGGTTGGGATGTCTGGTGCATCCAGGTCTCCCTCAGGGGCAACAAGCATGGATACGAGATGGGGCAAAGCGGCAGCAAAGCACTCAAACTCCTCCTGCGTGTCGTCAAGGACGTCAGTGCCAAGAGCACACTCACCCCCGACGGACGGAGGACAGACAGACTCAGACTCAGCAACTAGGCTAGCGGCGTAGTCTAGACGACAGGTGGCAGCAAAGTCGACAAGCTCAGCAAATAAGGCAGACGCAGCAGCGGACTAAAAGGAAGGGTCAGTGACAACAGTGGCCAGGAGACGCGTGACAGTAGGAATGGCAGCACGAAGGGAGTGTGACCCCGGGTCAGCAAGAGCAGGAAGAGAGGACGGAGGAGGAGACGGCAGTGGGACACGCTGTGGAGCAGTGGAGGGACGAAGCGCCATCCGGTGAGTGCCTGGGACAGCAGGAAGAAGCTGACGCGGGACATGACAACCAGTGAGAGCTGCACGGACAGGCGACGCACGACGAGACTCAGGCAACGCAGGACGAGACTCACGCTCACGACGCTCAGTAAGACCTCCAGTCGGACCAGTTTCCGGAGTAGGACCAGGGAGAGAGGAGGCAGACGGTAGCTGCGACTGCAGCTGGACAGACGGGGGACACCCTAAGGAGGGAGGAGGACAAGGAGGAAGCTGACCAAGAACCTGCTGAAGGAGCGGAACGAAGTACAGCCGCGACCGTGCAGTGACTCCAGAACTAGGGTCCTCAGCAACAGCAGCAGTTCCAACTCCCGGGTCCTCAGCACCAGCCGCAGCCCCAACGCCCGGGTCCGCAGCACCAGCAGCAGCACCAACGTCCGGGTCCTCAGCACCAGCTGCAGCTCCAACGCTCGGGTCCTCAGCACCAGCACCAGCACCAGCGTCCGGGTCCTCAGCACCAGCCGCAGCTCCAACGCCCGGGTCCTCAGCACCAGCAGCACCACCAGCGTCCGGGTCCTCAGCACCAGCCGCAGCTCCAACGCCCGGGTCCTCAGCACAAGCAGCAGCACCAGCGGCAGCGGGGTCCGCGACATGAGGCGCACCACTCCCAAGAGTGCAGCGCCGCTCGTACCACTCACGGATCCGCTCACAGGAGGGGAGCTCCCGACTAGGAGGAGAAGCACTAGCACCAGTCCCAGTAGTACGCCTGGCTCCAAAGGTACCTCTCCTGAGGCTGCAGTATTGTAAGTACCACTCACGCAACTGCTCCGAGGAGAGGGCTCCTCCAGGTGTAGGACTATGAGGCTCAGCACCACCAGACTCAGAACCCCCAGACTCCGGACTCTGCAGCTCAGCGCCCCCAGGCTCAGCACCTACATGCTCAGCACCCCCAGGCTCAGTACCCCCAAGCTCTGCACCCCCAGGCTCCGCACCCCCAGGCTCAGCACCCCCAGGCTCCGCACCCCAAGGCTCAGCACCCCCAGGCTCCGCACCCCCAGGCTCAGCACCCCAAGGCTCAGCACTCCCAGGCTCAGTACCCCCAGGCTCCGCACCTGCAGCAGGACGAGAGTCGACAGCTACCTCAACAGGCTCAACCGGGTCTACCTGAGACACACCTGAGGGAGCGGCACCCTGAGGGGGGAGGGGGTCTACGACAGCAGCACCTGGCGCGAGGAAGAGAGGCGGGGGGGGGAGCGGGGCAGTGCGGTAGGGGAAGAGGCGGTAGTAGGGGACGGACTCGTCAAAAGTGACGTCCTGAGAGGGCAAGACTCGGCGCGAGGTGGCGTGGTAAAACTGCCAACCAGGCGCGTCTGGGACAAAGCCGAGGATGACGCAGGGAACAGCACGAGAGGAGAGCTTGTCCGCAGACGTATCGCGGACAAAAGCTCGAGATCCCCAGACCCGGAAACGCGACGCATCGCCAACCTCCCTCGTCCACAGCAGTGTGGGCGAGGTCTCCGGCAAGGAGACACGGGGCCAGAGGTTGAGCTGATGCGCAGCGTACCAGACCACAAACGGCCACAGAAAGTGGGGGGCAGCCGCATGGATCAAGGAGGTACGGGCGACCTCCATGACAAGGCCAATGCGGCGCTCCGCAACCCCATTCTGCTATGGTGAGGTCGGAAGCGTGAACGACTGCTCAATGCCGTGCTCAGCACAGTAGGTTGCCAAGAGGTCGGAGGAGAACTCACCACCTCTGTCAGAGTGCAAGCGCAGGACACGAAAGTCGGAGTGAAAGCGCTCGCTGAGATGGAGACGGGCTGTGCGGATCCAAGGGATCAAGACATCAGTGACCTCACCCTTTGTGCGCAAGGGGAAGACCGTGGTGTAGCGCGAGTAGTCGTCAACAACTATTAGGAAGTACCTCTCCTGACCCTGACCACGGACGCGGGCTGGGCCCCACACGTCCATGTGGAGCGTCTGCAAGGGAGCAGTCGTTGGGGGAAACGAGGAGGAGTGAGGAGCTGCGCGCTGCCGCCCCTCGACACAGGGAAGACAGGGAGGAGCAGGTGAGGGAGGGAGGGGAGGAAGGACCCTGGGAAGGCCAGAGACAAGGTACCGGGAGTGCATGGCACAAAGCCGCTGCACAGACGGGTGACCAAGGCGGTGGTGCCAGAGGACAGTCTCGTGTGCCAGAGAGCGACACGAGCAGGAGGCCGACAGCTGACCTGACGCGGATGCAGACGCAGACGCAGCGACCTGAGGGGACTCGGTGGTCAGTGTGTACAGGTCCGACCCCGGCTGCCGAGTGAAGGTAGCCAAGTGACGGCCCGTACGAGCACATGTGCAGTGTGTCACGCGCTCGTAGGCAGGGGTGAACTGGTGAACACCCCTGTCCTGGAGCGCACATCCTTCCACCAGGTTCGTAGAGAACGAGGGGAGGTGGAGACCTGACATTGTGCTTGACGGGACCGCAGGACAGGGAAGGAAAGTGGAGGAGGTCGCAATGACCGGACCCCCAGAGGGGTCAGCGAGGGAGACAGCAACTGGCCGAGCAAGCGGCTCAAGGGCAGTGCGGTCACGAAAGAAGCAGCGAGAAGCACCTGAGTCCAGTGTGAAGGTGTGTAGTGCTGCAGTCGACTCAGTACCAGGGGGGGCAGACGCACAAGCACCTAGAGCAGCAGCCTCACCAGCACCTGGGGTAGCGGACACGCGAGTACCTGGAGCGGCAGACGCACTAGTCCTAATGCCCGGGTCGGGCGGCACACACAGGTACTCAGCACCCTCTCCACTAGTAGACATCACATACATAGCAGATAGAATAGCATCAAAGTCTAGAGCATAGATATCAATCCCTTCCCTCAGGAGATCAACCCAGCAAGGCAGCTCAGTGGCCTGAGGGAACTGAACACGCCAAGCATCGTTGAGACGAGCAAAGCAGCGCTGTGTGGCGTGCGGTCCCCCACACGGCTGACCAGTGCGGTCACCCGTGCGAATGACGTACGTACAGCTAAAGCCACCCCCCCCCCCCCCCCCTTGGTGGTGTGAGTACCACTCATGGACCTCCTGGGGCGACGGAGTGTGCTGCTGGCCCTGGCCACCGCCAGCGCCTCCACGACCACCACCGCCGCAGCCACCTCCTCGTCCACCCCAACCCCTGCCACCTCCCCCGCCGCCGCCGCCACCACCCCCACTGCTACCACTAGCCCCACCAGTCCCACCACCACCCCAACCGCCGCCACCACCCCCACCACCGCCTCCCCCGCCATCACCACCTCCTCCCTTGCCCCCTTTGCCCTTGCCGCTGCGGCGCCCGCTCGAAGCAGACGCAGTACCGACCTTCTCAGCACCAAGGAGGTCGACAACAGTAGCAGAGGCGGCAGAGGGAAGAAGGGGGGAAGGAGAACACCCCTCAAAGAACGGGGTACGGGGTTCGCCACGAGAGGCACCTACAGCTACGATGCTAGCCTCAGCTGCAAGCAGTTCCTTCTCGAGGAGGGCAATGGTGAGCTCAGTGGGGCAGCGAGCTAGGAAGTGATCCCTGACAGCACGCAGAGTGTCAGGGAGGCGGGTGACTAGGTGGTAGAGAGTGAGCCAAAGTGGGGGGGGGTGCGTGGCAAGGAACTCATCAGGCATGGCGGCACGAAAGCGAGCCTCACTAGTGCGGAGGTGCGTGATGAGGTCAGCGACTGTGTGGAAAGAGGCTAAGACGGGGAACAGGTAGGGAAGAGAGGGACGGCCTGGTGCGGTAGAGGCAGGTGAGGAGTAGCGAGCAACGACAGCTGTGTACAGTGCCTGTGCAGTCTTGTGCTGGCCAAAGTGCTCGCGCTCGTCTATCGGCAGGGAGTTGCGAATAGCAAAGCGAGCGTGGGCATCACGAGTCTGCCACTGTGAGCGGGCAGTGCTGTCAGCAGTAGGAGCAGGGGCAGTGACATGGCCTAGGGCGTGGTCGTACAGTGAGATGCCGTCCTTGGCTGTGAGCTGTAGATAGAGGTGCAGGTCGTCTAGCCAGGTGTCAAACTTCACTGGGCGGCCCTCAGCATCGAAAACTAGCACCTGTGGGCTAGCCATAGGAGCAGTAGGAGTAGTAGTAGGAGTAGGAGGATGAAGCAGGTAGGGCGGCTTGGTTTAGGTAGGGCGGCGCGGCTCGGGTGGGGCGGCGCGGTTCAGTTCGGGTCGCACGGCTCGGCTCGGGTCGCGCGGCTCGATTCGGTCCTGGGCGGCTCGGTTCGGTCCTGGGCTGTGGCGGTCACGGGCCGTTCGGGGCCTCTAGGGGCGGTGAGCGCGGGGCCGAAGGGGCCGTTCGCGGCCTCTACGGAGGTGAGCACGGGGCCGTAAAGGGGCCTCTAGGGGCCGACGGAGCCTTAAGGGGCGGGTCGCGGTTCGCTAAGGGGCAGGTCACGGGTCGCGGGGCCTTAGAGGGCCGTGAAAACCGAGGCGCCCTAGGGCGCAGGTAGGTAGGTAGGTAGGTAGGTAGGTAGTGGTGGGCCCTAAAAAATCGATCGTAGGAAGGACCTGCTCTATACCATGTTGAAATGAATGAACAGGAATGGATGAACTAACAGTGAAAACAGTACAAGTACCTAACCCTAGAATTGTGTACCCCCTATAGGCTAACCCACTGTAGCCTAAACAAGCAGAACATATATAATGTTTGACAGCAGCATCGCGCGTGGCCCACTGTGAGCGAACAGTGGCGTCAGCATCAGCAGCAGGGGCAGGAGAGGCACCAGAAGTGAGGTCAAACACGGAGAGACCGTCTGCCCTATCGCACTGTAGGAAAAGTTGCAGATCATCTACCCAAACCTCAAAGTCAACTGCCCGACCCTCAGCGTCAAAGGTGAGAACACTAGGGGTGGCCATGACAGCAGTAGACAGGCAGTGAGTACAGTGGGGCAGGGCAGTGCAGTGGCAGAGGCGCTGCTCTTACCAGGTAAGTGAGGCAGCGCCTCGGCTGCAGTGCGGCTCGGCGGCAAAACGCGGCTCGGCGGCTCGGCGGCACGGCGGCAAAGGCGGCTCGGCGGCAAAGACGGCTCGGCGGCTCGGTAGCACAGCGGCTCGGCGGCTTAGCGGCTCGGTGGCTCGGCGGCGCAGCGCCTTGGCAGCTTGGCAGCAAAGGCGGCTCGGCGGGGCCGCTGAAGGGCGGCGATGGGGCCGGTGAAAGGGCGGCGACGGGGCCGCGGAAGGGCGGCGACGGGGCCGCTGGAGGGTGGCGACGGGGCCGCAGGTAGGGGCGGCGACGGGGCCGCTGAAAGGGCGGCGTCAGGGCCGCGGAAGGGCGGCGACGGGGCCGCTGAAAGGCGGCGACGGAGCAGCTGAAGGGCGGCGACAGGGCCGCGGAAGGGGTGGGCGGCGACGGGGCCCCTGAAAGGGCGGCGACGAGGCAGCGGAAGGGCGCCAACGGGGCCGCTGAAGGGCAGCGACGGGGCCGCAGGTAGGGGCGGCGACAGGGCCGCTGAAAGGGCGGCAACAGGGCCGCGGAAGGGCGGCAACGGGGCCGCTGAAAGGCGGCGACGGGGCCGCTGAAGGGCGGCGACGAGGCCGCTGAAAGGGCAGCAACGGGGCCGCGGAAGGGCGGCGACAGGGCCGCTGAAAGGGCGGCGACGGGGCCGCGGAAGGGCGGCGACGGGGCCGCTGAAAGGCGGCGACGGGGCCGCAGAAGGGCGGCAACGGGGCCGCTGAAGGATGGCGACGGGGCCGCTTAAAGAGCGGCGCGACGGGGCCGCAGGGGCGGCGCGACGGGGCCGCAAGGGCGGCGCGACAGGGCCGTTAGGGGCCGTAAGAGGGGCCGTTAGGGGCCGTAAGAGGGGGAACGACATGAGGCGCGACTCGGGCAGAGGCCAAGCGCGCTCCGGGCAGGAAAAAAAAGATCGATGGGCCCTAGGAACAGTTCCCACGAGGGAACCAGCTCTATACCATGTGAAGTTTAGAACGAGAGAATGATTGAACTATGAAACAGCTGGTTACAAGTACTAACCCTAATTGGATTGTACCCCTTAAGGGCTACCCCACTACAGCCTACACTGATGTATAAGCTATAATGTTCTGACACGTTGAGCGACGCAATGAGTTGCCACAAGATGCGGAATGTGTAATCGCAGCTGAACGCAGATCCCATTGTTCTCTCCGGTCATCACATTCGCGTCATCAGTATTGATGACCGAGATCTTACTGATATCCACTCTGGTACTCTCTAGTTGTGCCAGAAGCACGGCCATTAAAGATGACGCGTCGCACTTCTCCACGGTGAGGTGCCGGAAGAACTCGCACTCCACCTTCGCGTCCTTGAGGAAGCTCAAGTACACGATCATATGCTTCACGCGCCGCCTATCAGTAGACTCGTCAAGCTGAATACCCAAGTAGGGTGACTTGATGATGTACTGCATCTGCCGAGCCTTGAGGTGCTTCGACAAAACCACTGTCATGTGCCGAAATCCATAGATGCACATAAAAACCAGTAATGATTAGTAAGGCCGCCATGGATGCAATGAATCATAACCCACGATCATGGACTTACTCTGACTGGTAAGTCCCGAGCGCCTTGTCCGGGATGTTGGGCGTCTTGAGCAGTTGAAGCAACGACACAAGCCCAACAAACAAAGCGATGGGAACATCTGACTTGCAAATGAATAAAACAACTAAAAGAAGTTGTTTCAGCCGCGCCACTTCACCAGACTCATCCTCATACTTGTCAATACCACGCTGACCGACCTTCCCACCTTCCGCTCGCTCCTTCTTGTTGAGGGCGTCTTGGTGCTTACGGGACAAACCATGCTTGTGCATGGTTTGCTTCTGGATGTTGACTCCCCCTTGCTCGTTCTTCCCGTACTGACAGTTAGGAGGTCCGTATGTTGTGCAGATCGTGCGTTTCATGCACGGCTGACCATCGTTGCACTGCGAAATCACCAGCCACGGGAGCCGTCGCTGCCATATGTCGCGGCACTTCGCCCGCAACTCGGATAAGAGAGCGTCCGGGTCAGGCACTAGCACCGTAGGCGTTGACGGACCCGGGTCACGTCGGGGAGCACTTCCTCCAGCAGCAGCAGGTGGCGTGGTTGTCGTTGCCTCCGCACGTGGCCGCGATTGCGTGATGCGGACGTGAGGCACACGAGTACGTGCAAAACGAAGCATGCTTTACGTGAAGCGCCCAGCCGTTGGGAAACGAATACGACACGCTGATCGTGCAGCACTAACGGAAGACGTTGCGACCCGTTCGTCCTTATTACTCAGCGATGCATCGACGGGCTGTTCGCTTAGCGGACGGCGCAAATTCGCCTCGGGCCACGGCTCGGTACTAGCTGTGGGAGGATTGTCGGGGGGCAACACCGGGGTAGGCGGCTCGGCGGTAGGTAATACGGGCATGGCTGTTGGGGCAACGCGTCTGAGAAAGTCTAGGCCTGTCTTCTGTTGTGGGGCCATAGCACTGGGAGGAGCAGCAAGCCGGGTATCTGGTGGCATGTCACCAGGATCATCCATGGCGTGAACGCCCTGAGCGAATGATGCCTGGGCGAGAAACGAGAGAGCTTGGCGAGGGCCTTGCTAAGGCATGGCAAAAGGGGGGGTTAAAACAAGATGAACTTGACCATACATTCCACAGCGTGTCAGTCATTGGCTTGCCTGGGATGGCACGCACCGCGGCGCCCGAGTAAACACATGGACCAGCGCGACAAATGTGCATTGTCGATGCGTGCCGCTGCTACCCACTTTTATGTGCGCTGGCTAGAACTGCCCAGTGAGAGCCAGAGCTGCTGCAGAATCATCCAAAAACAGATACACATGACAAACCCTGGCTGAACCTAGACAGCCATCGGAGCGCGAATGATGCGCCGTCACCCCAAACATGACATGGGATGCTCGGTATCTGCCGTGATCGACGGAAGTACCGTCAATCACAGCGAAATGGATAAGCCTCGGTTTCAGACAAGCGTGTTAATTTTCCCTTGTAAATCAGATGAACTAGGAAAAACACTTCTAACTCAATCAGACATTTCCTAAAAGTAATTTCTAACCCATCAAATATTCCAGAAACATGCAACTTAGAAACCAGATTCCACAACAAAAAAACCCCTACTTTTAAAGACAAACAGACAAAAATGTATGATGTCGAGGACCCTGCCAACATGCCTGTAACCCTTCACTAGGATCAATCGGGGATCACCAGTGGACCTCTGTCAAGCGCACACCTCTTGTCGTTGACCACAGACTCACTGACTTCTTTCTTGATGAATCGTTTGAGCCTAGTGGTCCTTACGCAGAGCTTGAAGGCTGCCTCATGTACCTAATAACTTGTACTCGCAAGGACCTCGCCTTCCTTCTCAGCATCCTTGCTCGCTTTTTTGCGCCAGGGAGACACCGTCCTGTTCTCTGGATAGGTGCTGTGAGGGTGGCAAAGTACCTAGCGATGACATCAAGCATAGGGCTGGTACTTGGAGGGAGACAGTCTGTCGTACCTACTGGTCACTGTGACTCTTCTTACGCTGACGACGCCGAGACTCACAGATCTACTCAGGGATACTACTTCAGCCTGAACTCTGGAGCTTTTTCTTGGAGGTCCACGCGTTCCTCCTTGGTCTCAACCTCTACCGCTGAGGCTGAGATCTATGCCGCCACTCCCTCGGCTCCCACACACCCACCCCCCTCAGCGGTAGCTGCAGTAGTGGGAGACAGAGGAGGAGGAGGAGCAGGGGACGGCTCGCACACCTGGCACCCCCATGCTCGCCACCCCCACACTCGCCACCCGCAGGGAGGAAGAAGCCTCGCGGCGCACGAGGGCACGAGGCAGCACAACGGGAGCACAGGGGGCGCGCGTGGGTCCCCAGGGCGGCGCGAGGGGAGCGCAGGGGGCGCGCGCGGGTCCTCAGGGCGGCGCGACGGGATGGCGAAGGTCGCGCGCGGGTCCCCAGGGCGACGCGACAGGATCGCAGGGGGCGCTCGCGGGTCCCCAGGGTCGCGACGGTCGACGGGGAGGGACGCGCGGGTCCCCGGGGGCGCCGCGACGGTCGACAAGGGGGGACGCGCGGGGAAGTAAACCACCGCGCGCCTCAAGGCGCACGGCGAGCAGAAAACCGTTGTGCGCCCCGAGCGCTGGGGGGGGCAGAAAACCGCCATGCGCCCCGAGCGCGTGGCGGGAAGAAAAAACGTCGCGCGTCACGGGGCGCGCAACAGACAGGACAGCAGCGGAAGCAAGTGGGCCCACAGGCCAGGAGCGTACTCGCTCTGATAGTATGTCAGAACAGTAGCTAGAATGTTAGAATACCGTCATCGCCCGGATATAAGACATATATGTCTTATCTCGTACACAGGCAAAAATGCTTGAGTTATCTTGTAAACGGGATGGTTTAGGGTGTCTTATAAGTCTTATAAATGGAAAAAAAAAAATAAGTTGACTGTAACACTTGCAAAGTGTGTAGAAACCACCCAAAGACCAATTTCATTTAAACAGGCCGACCTCGGTGGTGATGCATGCAGCGCCCACATTTTCCACGTGAGGGAGCTGCCACCGCTGGCAACATTCCTCTGTGCTGGCAGCATCTAATGATGCTGCCAGCGTCGTTTTGCTGCCAGGAGCGCATGGATGCTTCCAGAACGCTGCTGGCAGCACGTTGGCAGCGTGAGGGCTGTCCTCTACGAGGAGATGCCTCGTAGAGGAGCGGCTCGGCACCTGTGGATGGGGCACTCTGGCTGGGGGGGGTAGTCGGGCTCTCACTTCATTTCGTGCTCAAGGAGGTTGAATACTCGTCTCAACCTTGCTCTCGGCAGGCTCTCTAACCATGCGCAACAAAGTACCAGTAGGCAAGTCCTCACCTCGTCCTCACGTGCAGGTTAATAACTACGGGCGAATTAACTCGCCCGGCGATGACATCCGTGTAGCCATGGCAAAGAACGCGAGCAAGGCGGCAAGTCCTACCGCCGCCTCCGGTGCGAGCTGTGATGGGGACGACGGAGACGAAGCGAACGGCGACGACGCCGAGGAGGATTGGCCGGAGAACGGCCACGACGACAGTTCTTCAGGCGACGATGAAGATCCTGCTGACATCGAGGAGGACGACTGGTGGAATCGGCCGGTCGGGAGCGACGACGAGGTGGAAGAGTGGCATGCTGGTGATTTCGACAACGACGGAGGTAAAGATGCGCATGGTAACAACGCGGAGGCAGCGGCGGATGCACAGGAAGCGGCGGTGGATGCGAATGAGGAGGCTGACGACGAGGCCGGGGCGGAACTTGAGACATTTGCGCCTGCGGATGCGGCCGCAGTTGCGGATGCGGAAGGCGAGGAAGGCAGCGACGACGACCCATGGAGCTTTGGGACCGACGACGACGTCCCGCTCCTGAAGCGGAGGCTGTGCCATCGCCTACAGTCCAAGTCAAAGCGGGCCCGCGTGGTGCTCTCTGACGACGACGGTCCGGGGGAGGAGCGTTGCACGATACTCACCGCTGCGGAGAAGGGGAAAGCCAAGGTCGCGGAAGCCCCTGCTAAGGCCCCTGTTAAAGCCCCTGCTCGTCGCCGCACAAGCAACAAGAAGCTGACATCCGACGAAGACCCGGGATCCAGCAAGAAGGCAAAGAAGGCGCCGAATCCTGACGACATCGTCGTGAACGAGCCGCTGGGCAGCGACGATGAGTACGCGGCGGCGGCGGGCCCGATTCCCACGTTCCATAAGAAGGTAACGCCGAGGGACCCCACCCTCCATAATCCCAACACCCGCCCACCTTCCCCTCGCAGCAAAGACACTACGAAGAAGCGCCGTAGTTGGACCGTGCGTGAGAAGCTTAAGTGGGCGCGCCGCTATCAGGAGCTCGGCTCCTTGAAGAAGACAAGCGTGGAGTCAACCGCGTCCATCGCCTGCATCACACGCTGGTGTGCGGAGGCGGAAGCGGGCGTCTACAAGGGCGCGGCCAAATGCCGCAAGCGGATGCACGGGGGGGGGGCGCCACTCACACTACCCCGACATGGAGGAAGCGTTGTACCTCTACATCTGCCTTCAGCGCGCTAACGGGGTGGCCATCTCGGTGAAGGACACCTAGAAGTGGAGCCGCGAGTGGATGAAGAAGCATTACCGCGGCAAGAACTGGAACGCGAGCTCTCACTGGAGCCAGCGTTTCCGTGACCGCTGGAACCTGGTGATGCGGGTGAAGACCAAGGTCGGCCAACGTCTGTCGGCAGGTGCGTGTTGAAGGATTTTGTCTGGCGCTCTATTGAATGCATGTACCTCACCCAGTGTCTAACCATCCCGTGCTTTCGTTGCGCTTGTCCCGTTTGCAGAGTGCGCGAAGGACTGCGAGTCCTTCTGGAAGTTTGTGCGCATCAACAGGGCGCGGCACAAAATCGACCTGGCCCGCATCATCAACGCGGACCAGACTCCACTTTTCGTGGAGATGCCAGCCGAACGGGCGATCGAGCACCGTGGCGCGCGCTCGGTTCCAATCCGCACTGCAGGCTACCAGAAGACGCGCTTGAAGGTGATGCTCGCGTGCACTGCATCCGGGGAGAAGCTGCGGCCGTGGGTGTGGTTCAAGATGAAGAACGTCCCCAA
Source organism: Closterium sp. NIES-65 (assembly GCA_948144175.1). Lineage (NCBI taxonomy): Eukaryota > Viridiplantae > Streptophyta > Zygnematophyceae > Desmidiales > Closteriaceae > Closterium > Closterium sp. NIES-65. The sequence continues at coordinate 33,205 of CANXME010000144.1, forward strand.
CTGTGAGATTCCGGAAGGTAAGCGAGCGTGAATTCAACCGTGCGACTGCCTGATGAGCGTGCCCCACTGTGCTGATGCCCGTCTATCCCTTGTGTGCCTGGCAGGAATCGTGGTCCAAGCACAGGACAACGGGTGGATGGACGAGACCGTTGTGCAGACCTGGCTGTCCAAGGAGGTGCTGCCCCATCTGAACCCCCAGCGCGGCCAAAACGCAAGGCGGGCGATGCTGGTGTTGGACTCCTAACGCGGTCACATCACCCAGACCATGCTTCAGTCGTACCGCACGCACAGCATCACCCCTGCAGTCATCCCAGCGGGCTGTACGAGCCAGATTCAACCCCTGGACGTCTCCATCAACCGGTGCTTCAAGGCTGCTGTGCGAGCACGCTACGCCAGGTGGTTCATGCGTGAAGGGATTCACCTGAAGACGAAGAAGGGTGAGTTGGTCCTTCATTTACGGTTTTATTCATGTTCTGTTTCGTGTCCTTGTCTTAAACATGCTCCTTCATATCCGTGTCTCTTACATCTCGCTGCCCCGTCCTCTGTCCCACCCGCAGGGAACCTGCGGAGGCCTCCGCACCCCGTGGTGCTGTAGTGGATCGCGGAGGCTTGGGATCAAGTCCCCAAGCATATCATCATCGACACGTTCTGCCACTGTGGGATCTCGAGCAAGCTGGACGGAACAGAGAACCACCTGGTGATGTCTCACCTGCGCGCCAGGAGCACCACCGATGTCTCCGCGGACATGTCTCTCGGGGGGACCACAGGCGACAACACGCGCCTGCTCGGTCGGACTCCAGAGGAGGAGGAGGAGGAGGAGGCAATGCAGGCGGAGGGCGTGCGGGAGGTGGCCGTGGCAACCGACTTGGAGGTGCTGTACCAGGAGACCCCCAACTACCGCGGAGCGGCGGCCGAGGCTGACCGCATGATCGAGCCTAGGGAGACGGCTAGGCATGCCTGGCGAGTGCCAGACTTGGGTGTAGAGCCTGATGTTAGTGCAAGTGAGGAGGCGGTGACTGAGGGGGGTTAGGTAGAAGTAGAGATTCATGACTGTATGCATGTACCCCCCTAAAGTAGGAAAGCTAGCTAAGAAGACACCCCCTGTTTACAAGAAAACCGCTAAACCCTGGTTCTGATTATAAGACATATATGTCTTAACTCGTACACACAAATAGGTGTCGTATAAAAAGGCTAGCTTGTTTATAAGAGACACCCGTATAGTAGACAACCCCTGTCTACTATTCAACACTGTCTTATATCCGGGCGATGACGGTAGAAGAAGGGGTTTTCACTAGCAAGCAATGGGATACATATAGCAAACCCTAGTTGGGTTGTACTCACTATAGAGTACCCCACTGCAGACTAGACAAATAACACATTCTGATAGAGTCATGACTGCACAGGAGCTACGCTAGTTGATCTTTTTGCTCATAGACCTTGGTGAGCGGCTGAGCTCAGCACCGACCTTGTTTGCTGTCAACAAGGCAACAATTCTCCTCTGGCGAGAGCCTCGATTCGAGACAAAGTGAAGCACATCAGCATCGGGTACTTTCTTCTGCGAGAGTTGCAGAGGCGTGGACAAGCTTGTTGGGACTTTATGGAGTCCGGGGCCAAAACTGCATACATTTTTACCAAGGCTCTTCCGCCTTGTGACCACCACACGTGTTGTGTGCGGTTAGGTCTCATTGACATAGGTGTCAGAATATGTTATTCGTCTAGTCTACAGTGGGCTACTCTATAGTGAGTACAACCAAACTAGGGTTTGCTATATGTATCCCATTGCTTGCTAGTGAAAATCCTCTTTCGTGTTCTAACTTTCTGCCTGCTATCTAAACAATAGGTCCTCGTCTTGTGTAGACTTTGCTGGTTTTATTGTACACTTTGCATATCTGGACTGTGCCTTGTGGCCCTTCTGTTTGTGCTCAGACTGTGTGGTGACGTTGTGATCCACCCTGAGCTTTCTTTCTTTGTGACCGGTCTTGTGACCGTACGGTTTTGGTCTTCCTTGACGCCCCTCACTTAGGCTATGGGGGTGTGTCAAATGTTGTAACCTTTAGTGATGTGTGTCATATGCAGAACAGCTATTAGGGTTAGGTTTATGTACCCCAACCCACAATAGTCCATCATCAATTCGGTTTCTGACAATGTGGTATGGGAGCAGGCCCTCAGATTGGTTTGAGGGTATGCTGATGGATCAGCGTGCCCCGGCCAACGAGGTGTCCAAATCAGCGTTCACGGTTTTTTTTACCGTATTACCCCGGACATACCACCCGCCGAAATAGAGCACCCCCCGGGTGGCTTGTGCGGGGGGGGTGCTATAGCGGGCCTCATTTCTACTATACCCCCCTTTTGGGGCGATCTGATATAGCACCCGGGGGGGTGGGTGTTATGTACGGGTAATATTGCCGTTTTTGCAAATATACATTGTGGTTGACGGCGAACGTGCACTGTACTTTGGGTGGCACATTGTGGGCGATATTCGTGGCTGTGTGGTGCCAAGTCACACTGACGTGTACTTTCGCGTACACTTGTCCAGATTTTATGGCAGGCGAACTTCAGAAGAACCGTGATCTGACCCAACAGTTTGTGTGACTTCAGTACAGTAAAATCACGACTGCCAGCTTGGTTGTGTGTTCTGTTTGATTTCGACCGGCCAGGGAAGTGAGGCGTGGGAGGGAAATGGGAGGAATTTGCGTGATTGGCTGCAACACTGATTTCTTGCTCTGAACCCTGACAACTCTGAGTAAGTCGTTGTTGGACACTGACCAATCAGAGTAGCAAACCTACGAAATATGTGCCCTCATAATCCAGGGAGAATTGTTTTCCCGAAATCAGGGGGGGCCGAAATGAAACGTCAGCCCTGGGGGGTGTGTCTTCTTTCCAATCAGGGCCTGACTGTGGGCCTTGTTGGAGCTTGCAATGTGGCAGCTAACCCACGAGACTAACGTTATCGCCCAGTCCTCGGTTTTGCGCACCCAACCAACAATCTACCACCGCGTCAAACATGTACATTTTGTTCTCAACCTTTTGTGCTCTAAAAAAAATATACATTATGTAACGACCCGGGTGCAATGTAGCTTTTTCCGATGACAAGACCCCCCCCCCTTTTTTTTTGTGTAGTTATCATAGCACCCTAGGGTGGTATGTCCGAGGTAATACGGTATACTAATTTTGCCAGTGTAAAAATCATAAGTAAACTGAACCAACAGTGTAATAACAAAAATCTATAGCTGAAACCCCAGTACAAGGTGTGTGGTGTTGTTGCTGTGATAGGTTCCAGCGAGGCTAAACACTTCGGCGCGCACCTGATATCTGTGCAGTGCATGCGAAAAAATGTCAAGTGTGTGGGTGGGGTCTCAGGAATCACGGGAAGGTACAGATTGTACATGCGTACCCTATCACCCCCCCCCCCCCCCCCCCCCACGCGCGGTCAACTCCGTTTCAGTGTGACTCGCGTCACTATACTGATTCTTCAGTGTTTCTTGTAAATAAACATGCAAAATGGTCAGTGTGACAAGGTAGGATATACTGAAATTTCAGTGCAAAATTGAAGCGTATGCTGAATTTTCAGGGAAAACGAAAATCACAGCTACAAAATCAGTGTAATCAGCGTGTTTTATGCTGATATCTGAGGGCCTGTATGGGAGTAAGAGGGGCATGCACGAGCTACCAACAATAGAGGCAGCAGCACGAGCACCAGTCTGGTCTGCACCAGTCTGGCCCGCAGCAATTGTATCTGCGGCTCCTGTAGCCCTCTTATGACTCCCCCATACTCTCAGCCAGCAGCACTGGTTGGGCAGCAGAGTGCAGATACGTTTCCGCTTCACTGTTCCGCACCCACAGAGGGAATTCAGCAGCACCCCCAGCCACACCAGAAGAAGACAAAACGCCTCCACTCTCACTGTCCACCTGGCCAACTCTGCTCACCGCCAGCGTGCCGCCCAAAATGGGCACAGAGCTGGCTGCCCTGCGGTGGGCGGCAGCAGCAGGAGCAGCAGCAGCAGCAGGGCCCGCAGCAGCACCCAACCTCCCTCCAGCACCACCCAGCAACCTATCACGTGTATGTGGGGCCGAGAAGGGAGTCAGAATGAGGGGCGAGCACACATGCGATTGGCTAGCGGAGCGCAGGTATGGGACAAGAGGCGCCCTCACACCCTCCTCAACCAGCCCCTCCATTCCACGCTGCTTCCCCGCTCCCCCCTGCTGCCACCACTGCTGCTGCTCCGCCCCCTGCCCCTTCTGCTGCTCTAGCTGCTGCTGCTCTGCCTGCCCAGGCGTTAACCATGGAGGGCCAATCGTTTGCCATCGCATCTCCGCCTGCTGCCCCTGCCCCTGCCCCTGCCCCTGTTCCCAGGTCAACATGTCAAATGTCCCCTGTCCCTCTTCCCGCCTCACCTTGGCTCGTTCCCACTCCCATTCCTCTTCCCTCACTCCCTCCTTCTCCATTTCCTTCTGCGCTCCTCCCCTCGACTCCACCTCGTGCTGCCCTCCTTGTTCCGCCTCCCCTCCCCCCTCCCCTTGCCCAGTGCCATCCCGCCGAGTCTCTACGCTCGAATCTCCGCCCCTGCTACTCCTTCCGCCGCGCCCGGTGTCCGCCGGCCCGCCCGTTTCCCCGCGCCCCCATTCCCCGCGCGCCTCTTCCCCGCCCGCGTACAGCTCCCATTCGCTGCTATTCCGCCGTTTCTGCGCGCGCTTCCCGCATTCCGCAGCTTTCCGCGCCAGTGCGGGCGAGCGCAACGCGCCTTCCGCGAGCAGCTCCGCGCGACCCGGGGAGCCGGGGAAGCCTTCCCCCCCTCCGCTCATCAGATCGCGGCTTTCAAAGGCAGAGCGCGCTCGCACGCGCCTTTGCTGCTTCCAGCCCGCCGGAAGCGGCGCAAACGGCGCAGCGAGAAACGGGAGGGCCTTGCGCGCATCGAGCGAGGCGAGCGCCGCGGCGTGCGGACTAGTAACCTCCACGCGCATCGTCGAGCGGAGTTCCACCGCCAATGTCGCCCCCAGTGTTCGCGGCTCCGCCAATGCGCCAGCCCCATTGCACACCTCGTCGCTCCGCCTTCCTAGCCCGCCGCCCCCGTCGTTTGCGCCTGCCTCGCCCCACACCCCGGGTGCGAATCTGGCGGCGGTTGTGTCGCCCCCCTCAACTGCGCCCCCTCCTGTCGCGTCTCCACTTTCTCTCATTTCAGTCACACCCCCCTGACTACCAGCCTTTTCCGCGTTACAAGCACGACTTGATATTCGGCAACTGAACGGACCCTGGCGGAGCACGAACAGCGGGCTTTGCCCGTCGAGGCCGGCAGCGGCAGCCGCGCAAGCCGCCGCTGGTTCATCGAGCGCATGTCTCAAGCCGCCCAGAATCCGCAGCCGCTGCTCGCGCCGCCTCTGGAAAATCTCCTCCTCCCGTTCGCTGATCGCTAGAGCCACCGCCTGCCGCCCAATCGCCTCGGGACTGCCACGTGGCTTCTTGAGTGGCGAATGCACGGCCTGCCCCCAGTCTTGTAGGGCGAATGCGCGCTGCGACGCCAAGGCCGTTGGTGAGTGGCTCGAGGGGAGTGACGATGCGGCATGTTGAGCTCCCTTTTCTTGCGTGAGGACCGCAAGTGGCGGTTCGTCTGTGGACTGATTCAAATCGACCAGTTGACGCGGTTGACTCCGTTGACTCGGTTGACTTAACTGAAGCGGCTGCTCCCACATCCACGAGCACTGCAGTCTCAACGGAAGAGAGCCGTGCGGCGCGGACGCGGATAGCCCTAACTCGTGCTGTTGCGCGGGACGGGGGCGGTCGTGGCCGGGGAAGGCAACACCTGGGGAAGGCGCGGGGCGGCTAATGTGGATCCGGTCGAGACGCGGGAGAAAAGATCTGCCAGCTGCCACGCTCCAGTCCTGCAATTGCGGGATTCTCGCGGGAACATCGTGACGAAACGGGTCTACCGATGACGGACACGTGGCACGGGCCATGTCACTATCCAGCAAGATACTGTCTGGATCTAAAAGGGGCCGCGCCGCGGGATTGGAGGTTGTGGTTAAGGTTCGATGGAACATTTTGGAGGCAAGATCTCCGGCTTCGCCTGTGGCTGATCTTCTAAGACCTAGCACTGCCTCCGCCGCCGCCGCCGGCGGCGATGGCGGCTGAGTGAAGGTAGACCTCGTTCCTGACGGCGCGGCGACGGCCACGCGTGCATGAATGGCGCGAGACTCAACTCCGTGAATGTCGCGTAACGCGTCCGTCGGAGCGGCCGAGGGATCACGACCTGCGAGGTTGAACGCTTCGCGACTGTCGCATTGAGGCGGCCGCCGCTTGCGATCGAACAGCGAACCCACGACGACGTCGCGCGGCGCCACTCCAGACTGAGCGACAGTCCATACATCGCGCGGAATGGCCGTCGCAGGAGCCATCGCCACGTCCGAGAGCTCGCACCCTCCGCCATCCGACGACAGTGGGTCGCAGGCCATGCGACTCGGGCTTTGACGACGAGGGTGATGACGATCCAGGGACAGAAACTTGAATTGACTAGAAGAAGCTAGGAATAGTATCGGCCGAGATCCATAAGGATCGGAAGCCGGACAAGGTACAACGGAAGCTCGAGAAAGCTAACCTTAAAATATTACGGATTTGTCGCGAGCTAACATTTAGCTCCGCTGGGCGACGACCTGAACGCGCTGAGATATATTAGGCGGAAGAAAGGTTGAGTTTGGTTTTGGCGGATGATGAGGTTTGTGAAAAATTGTCGGTCACGCCTTTCGCTAAATGGGTAGGGTAGGGTGGCAAAAAACAGAACCATGGAGAAAGGATGCGAGAATATGAAGATTTGGCAGCCACCAAACCTTGTTGGAAGCTCCACACTAGCGTGACAAAGGAACAAATATTTGTTCGTCCAGAGATGCAGCACCATTCCACGCATACAGCACCAAGTCCGCGGGACCGGCGTTTCTTGATTACACCCTATTCTCGATAAGTTCACACCTCTTAAGTACACCCTGGGGTAAATACTCTCGGTTAAACCTTTAAGTAGGGTAGCAAGCAACGATTGTAGACTATTGGAGGAGGGGGTCTCGCAACCTTCTCACGAATGGAAGAAAAGAACCCGGAGTTCCAAGGGCAGCCATCCACCCCTACTACTCACTCGAAAAATTAAGTAATAGACTCGATAACAACCCTCGTCAATCTTTGGGTGTCCGTCATATCGAGCCAGAAAACGTACAGGGTACCTTCGAAATAGGGGGTAGGGGTGTGCAATTATCAAGAATAGGGTGTATGTACAGTACTGGAAATTTCCGCAATAGTTTCACGTAACCGACCATTTTCATGAGACTTTTGCTCGACCTCTGCCACTTGCTGGGTTTACAAAACCTTGCCCTTGGATCAGGGTTTAGAGCACCCTTCAAGGAACAACACTATCACACTCCTGAGCTGCACATATGATACAATTGTTCTCGTTTATAGTCTGACGGATCAACAGCGCCGCGCGGACTATATGCAAAAACATTCAAACCCCAGGCAAAACACGATACTTATAGTCTCGTTCGAGAAAATGGCACGAAGAGTGGATGTTTTGCTACTTTTTTTTTTTTTTAAGAACAAGTTTGCACTATAGCAAATACAAATATATTCACAGTCGTAACTGGATTCTGGAGGCAAACAGCTAACCCCAGCCGAGGCTCGGGCGCCTCCCCCCTTCAGCGTCTACGGTGGGCGACGGAACGTCTTGGGGTTCTGCCAAATGAATAGGAAATCTACCTTCCACGTGGCCTTCTCTCCTGCTTCACAGATCCTCCCAATTGCTGCTCTCTCGTCACCTGCCAGGCCTCCCCACGGGTCTCGTGGCTGACCCCCGGCAAGCCCCCCTGCTGCTTTCCTCAGCTTCTCCGCCCTGTAGATCCTCGCATGGCGCATGAAATCATAGATAGCCGCCCGAGCCACCTTCTTCCTTTGGAACTTTTCCTTACGTTACACCGCATCCACCCGGGCCAACCAGATTCTCCACATCGTTACAGCTGTCAGGGTTGCTCTTGGAAAGCCAGACTTCGTGGCCCCCTCTTGAAACAGCATGTCTCCTAACGACCTCGTCTGGTCCCCCGGGTCTATTATGCCCAGCGACCTCAGCAGCGCGCCAATCACCGGCTGAATGACCGGGCAGGTGAGCATACAGTGCTCTAGGGTTTCGGCTGCTCCACAGTGCGGGCAACAGCTTCTGGGGCCCAGGAAAACCAGCCTCCCCCCCACCTGCAGATTCTTGTTCTGCACCCTCGGTATCACGTCCCGTGCTCTGTAGGGGATCACTAGAGAGTCTCTTCTTTCTCTCATCGCCTTCCAGTCGATTTTCTTTCCCCACTCAGCTTCCCACTCATGCATTCGTCTCGACTCCGTGGTCGGCCCTGTTAACATCCTCCTGATCACTTTGGGCGCTGCCGGCCGAAGCTTCTCGTCCACCAGTGAGGATTGGCAGAGCTTAACTCTAACTTCCCCCATGGCTCCTAGAACCTTGCCTCACCGGCGCCACACTTCTAACAGGAAAATCCACCGCGTACGGTCTCTGCGGAGCGACCACGGTCACCCCATACGAACAGTCCAAGTGGTCCGACGCCACCTCTCCATTCTTAACACCTCGTACTGTCCAGTAAAGGAACTCCTGCATGCGTACCAGGACGGTACGTATCACTTTCGCCGCTGCCACCACTGCCTCCGCTGATTTCGGTGCCATCAGCATCTCTTTCCGTTCCGCCAGCGCTGCCTCGTATGCCTTTTTCGCCCACCTTGCTGACGCCACGCTCCCGAACTCAGCCGTCAGCACCTTTATGTCTTTAATCGTTCTGCTCCCGTCTTCTTTGGTAGTTAGCAGGTCCCCGAACTTCGTCTTTCTGATCCCGGATGCCCCTTGCCGGTTCCCAAAAGGGCTCTCCCCCCTGAACATGATGCGCCGATTGAAGCATAACAACTCCCGCTCGACTTCCCAGCTGTTGGACCGCGCACGGAGCTGAGCGAAAGGTGACTCCCAAAGAACCTCCATGGTCGCCTTCCATCTCCGGCTGCCCTTTGTCCAATGTCTGTCGACTGACTTGTGGGCGAAAAAAGTTGCGACCCCCTGCAGCAGAGTGTCAGAACATTATAGCTTACTTATTTGTGTAGGCTATAGTGGGGTATCCCATAGGGGGTACAACCCAATCAGGGTTTCCTATTTGTACTCACTTCGTTCATAGTCATTTCATTCTCGTTCTATTCTTCTCATGGTATCGAGCAGGTTCCCCTGTGGGAACTGTGCTTAGGGCCCACCATTACTTCGAACTTTTTTTCTACCCGGAGCGCGCTCCGGGCTCTCTCTCTTACCTCTGTCGACCGGCCCTTAGCCGCCCGCGCGTCGCCCGTTCAGGCCTCACGCCGCCAGCGCGCCGCCCTAGACGCTAGCGCGCCACCCGTCCAGGCCCCGTGCAGCCCGCGCGCCGCCCCTAGCAGCCCGCGCGCCGCCCTTAGCAGCCCGTGCGCCGCCCTAAGCAGCCCGCGCGCCGCCCTAAGCAGCCCGCGCGCCGCCCTAAGCAGCCCGCGCGCCGCTCGCCAGGCCCCTGGCCGCCCACGCGCCGCCCTTAGCCGCCCTAAGCCGCCCGCGCGCCGCCTGCCAGGCCTCAGGCCGCCCACGCACCGCCCACGTGCCGCCTGTACGCCGCCCTTAGCCGCCCAAAAGCCGCCTGTGAGCCGTCTGTGAGCCGCTCGTGAGCCGCCCGTGCGCCACCCGTAGCCGCCCGTGCGCCGCCCGTGAGCCGCCCGTGAGCCGCCCGTGAGCCACCCGTCAGCCGCCCGTGAGCCGCCCGTGAGCCGCACGTGAGCCGTCCGTCCCGGCCCCGAGCCACCCGTGAACTGCCCGTGAGCCGCCTGTGCGCCGCCCGTGAGCCGCCCGTCCCGGCCCCGAGCCACCCGTGAGCCGCCTACCCCGGTCCCGCTCCCAGCCGCCCTCGCGCCAAGCTGTCCCGGCCCTTCGACGCCCGAGCCGCCCGTGCCACCCGCGTCACCCGAGCGGCCCGAGCCGCCTACGCAGCTGAGGAGCCGAGCCGCCCGAGCCACCTGTACCGCCGAGCGCCCGATCCGCGCGAGGCGCCCGAGCCGCCCGAGCCGCCCGAGCCGCCTGAGGAGCCGAGCTGCTGGTCCTGTGGGGCTGCTGTTGCTACTGGGCCGGTAGAGCTGCTGTGTTGCCGTGTTGCTGAGCTGCCCGACCCGTCTTGTCTGGTGAGCACAGCTCCACTGCTACTGCGTGCCCCTTCCCGCACTGCTTGCACTGCTAGTCTGTCGTTATGGCTACCCCTAGTGTCCTAGCTTTTGATGCTGAGGGTTGCGCCATTGACTTTGAGGTCTAGGTCGACGACCTGCAGCTGTTCTTACAGTGCGATAGGGCAGACGGTCTTTCTCTCTTTGACCTCACCTCTGGCGCCGTCCCTGCCCCTGCTGCTGATGCTGACGCCACTGTTCGCTCACAGTGGGCCACGCGCGATGCTGCTGCACGTCTTGCTGTGCGTCACCACCTGCCTACCGCTGAGCGCGCGCACTTTAGCCAGTACAAGAGTGCCCAGACCTTGTACGACGCTGTAGTTGCGCGCTACTCCTCCCCTGCCACTGCTGCACTGAGCCGCCTCATGCTCCCCTTCCTCTTCCCTGACCTTGCTGCCTTTCCCACTGTCGCTGATCTCATTACGCACCTCCGCACTAGTGACACTCGCTACCGCGCTGCGCTTCCTGCTGACTTCTGCGCCAAGAACCCCCCCCCCATGTACATCACTCTCTACTTTTTAGTCACGCGCCTCCCTGACTCCCTTCGTGTAGTCCGGGACCACTTCCTCGCGGTCTGTCCCACCACCCTCACAGTCGACAGCCTCGAGAAGGCCCTCCTAGCGGCGGAGAAGAGCATAGTCGCTGTAGGAGCCTCTCGAGGTGACCCCCGCGCCCCCATCTTTGAGGGGTGTTCTCCTTCCCCTCTCCTGCCCTCTGTCGCCTCTGCTGCTGCGGCCAACCTCGTTGGTCTTGAGTCGGTCGGTGCGGCGTCTGCCCCTAGCGGGAGACGCCGCTCTGGCAAGGGCAAGGGGGGCAAGGGAGCGGGTGGGGCCAGCGGGGGCGGTGGAGGTGGAGGTGGAGGCGGCGGAGGGAGTGGGGGTGGCGCTGGGGGTGGTGGCGGGGGTGGGGGTGCTAGTGGCGGTAGTGGAGGCGGGGGTAGCGGCGGCGGTGGTGGTGGGAGCGGAGGTGGCGGAGGCGGCGACGGTGGAGGCGGAGGCGGGGGTGGCGGTGGTGGAGGTGGTCGGAGTGGCACTTCGCAGCGGAGCAGCACTTGGGATGGTCAGCGCCAGCAGCAGCAGCGTTCTCGCGACGTCCCCACCCCTCAGCAGCTCCGTGAGTGGTACACGCAGCGTCAGCGTGGTGGGGGTTTTGGTCCCTGCACCTACGTTCTTTGCACTAGCGACCGCGCTGGAGAGCAGTGTGGGGGTACCCACACCGCCCAGCGCTGCTTTGGCCGCCTGACGGACGCTTGGAGCCAGCAGTTCCCGAAGGCCACGGAGATCCCCCGCTGGGGAGAGCTGTCTAGGGCTGGTGTAGCTATCTTTGATCTTGACTTTGATGCTATCCTTGCTGCCATGTATGCTGTGACCATTAGTGATGAGGGCGACTGTTACCGGTGTTTCCCGCCCGACCTGGGCATTGGTACTGCTGCTCTAGGTGCCAGCGAGGCTTCTGCTCTAGGTGCCAGTGCGTCTGTGCTCTCAGGTACTGGTGAGGCTGCTCTCTCAGGTACTAGTGAGTCTGCGCTCTCAGGTACTGCGTCGGCTTCGGCCTCCCACACCTTCACCCTTGACTCTGGAGCATCTCGCTCCTTCTTTCGGGACCGCACCACACTCACGCCGCTTAGTCGGCCGGTTGCGGTGTCCCTGGCTGACCCCTCTGGGGGTCCTGTTCTGTCTCGCTTCTCCACAGTCCTCCCGTGTCCGGCGGCTCCCTCTGGCACCCTGTCTGGTCTCTACCTCCCCTCGTTCTCTACGAACTTGGTGAGTGGTGCTGACCTATAGGATGCGGGAGTCCACTAGTTCACCCCTGCTCGTCAGCGAGTGACGCATTGCACAGAGGCTAGCACAGGTCGTCACCTGGCTACGTTCACACGTCAGCTAGGGTCGAGCCTGTACACACTGACCACTGCTTCTCCTCCAGTCACTGAGTCTGGTAGGGTCCCCTCGTCAGGTCAGGTGTTTGCTGCAGCGTCCAGGTCTGGTCCTGAGTCTGCCCCCTGTTCGTGTCGTCGCGTGTCTCACGAGACTCTCCTCTGGCACCACCGCCTGGGTCACCCCTCTCTGCTTCGGCTCAGAGGCATGGCCTCCCGTCTTCTTGTGTCTGGTCTTCCCCGGTCCCTCCCTCCCCTTCCTCAGGGCCCTGGCCCTGCCTTTGTCCCCTGTGTAGAGGGGCGCCAGCGTGCTGCCCCTCACTCCTCACAGTTTCCTCCGACAGAGGCTCCGTTGCAGACGCTTCACATGGACGTGTGGGGCCCGGCCCGCGTCCGTGGACTCGGTCACGAGCGCTACTTCCTGTTGGTGGTTGACGACTACTCGCGTTACACCACAGTCTTCCCCTTGCACAGCAAGGGTGATGTCACTGAGGTGCTGATCGACTGGATCCGCGCAGCTTGTCTCCGGCTCAGGCAGAGCTTTGGCTCAGACTTTCCTGTGTTGCGTCTGCACTCGGACAGGGGCGGAGAGTTTTCCTCTGGCCTTCTGCGTGCCTACTGTCGTGCGCGAGGCATCCGTCAGACCTTCACGCTTTCGGACTCACTGCAGCAAAATGGGATTGCAGAGCGCCGCATTGGCATGGTCATGGACGTCGCTCGTACGTCCATGATGCATGCGGCTGCCCCCCATTTTCTGTAGCCGTTTGCGGTCAGGTACGCGGCGCATCAGATCAACCTCCACCCCAGGGTCTCCAGGCCGGAGACCTCCCCAGCCCTGCTGTGGACGGGGAAGGTTGGCGATGCGTCGGCGTTCCGGGTCTGGGGATCTCGGGCGTTTGTCCGCGACTTGTCTGTGGACAAGCTGTCCCCTCGTGCTGCTCCCTGCGTCTTCCTGGGGTTCCCCCCCGACGCCCCTGGGTGGCAGTTCTACCACCCCACCTCTCGCCGTGTTCTATCCTCCTAGGACGTCACGTTCGACGAGTCGATACCCTACTATCGCCTCTTCCCCTACCGCACTCCGTCCCTCCCCCCACCCCCGCTCTTCTTGGTACCAGGTCCCCCCCCGGTAGACCCCCTTCCCCCTCAGGGTCCTGCCCCTTCAGGTGTGTCCCAGGTAGACGCGGTCGAGCCAGTCGAGGTCACTGGTGACTCTGGTGCTGCAATGGGTGCTGAGCCTAGGGGTGCTGTGACTGGGGGTGCTGTCTCTGGGGGTGCTGAGCCTGGGGGTGCTGAGCCTGGGGGTGCTGAGCCTGGGGGTGCTGAGCCTAGGGGTGCTGAGCCTGGGGGTGCTGAGCCTGGGGGTGCTGAGCCTGGGGGTACTGAGACTGGAGGTGCTACGCCTGGAGGTGCTTTGCTTGAGGGTTCTTCGCCTCCGGGTGCTTCGTCTTGCCGAGAGCCACTCTCCCCGCAGGAGCTGCGTGAGTGGTTTGCCCGGCGCTGCAGGCGTGCTGCTGGTGTTGGAGGTTCTTCGGCTGCTGACGGTGCTGCTGCCGCGCGTCCCGGAGGTGCTCCTACTGGGAGTACTGGAGCTGCTGGGCCTACGGGTTCTACTGGAGCTGGTGCTGCTGAGCGTGTTGGCACTGAGACTACTGCTGGCGGTCCGGCTGGCAGTGCTCCTGGTGCTGCTGGAGGTTCTGGTGCTGCTGGGGGTTCTGGAGCTACTGGAGGTGCTACTGGAGGTGCCGCTGGAGGTGCTACTGGGGGTTCTGGAGCTACTGGAGGTGATGCTGGAGGTGCTACTGGAGCGGGTACTCCTGCTGGGGGTACTGGTGCTGTCCTTGCTGTTTCTGGCGTCGTCTCGCGGCCCAGACCGTACTTCGTTCCCCTTCTGCAGCAGGTTCTTGGTCTCACACCTTCTCCTGGTCCTTCTCCTCCTCCCTTAGAGGGTCCACAGCCTGTCCAGTCACAGTCACAGCTACCGCCTGCCTCCCCTTTGCCTGCTCCTTCTCCCTACGCTGGTCCGACTGGAGGTCTTACTGAGCGTTGTGAGCTTGCGTCTCGTCCTGCGTCGCCTGTTCGTACTGCGCGCACTAGTGGTCGCGGTTCGCGTCAGCGTCCTCCTCCTGTTCCTGGCACGCACCGGATGTCTCTGGGTCCGTCTACTGCTCCTCTGCGTGCCCCTTTGCCTTCTCCTCCTGCGTCCTCTCTTCCTGCACTTGCCGACCCGGAGTCGGACTCTCTTCGTGCTGCCAGTCCTACTGTCACGCGTCTCCTTGCTACTACCGTCACTGACCCTTCTTTCGAGTCCTCTGCTGCGTCTACCCTTGTCACTGAGCTCGTCGACTTTGCTGCACGTTGTCGTCTAGACTACGCTGCTAGTCTTGTCGCTGAGTCTGAGTCTGTCTGTCCTCCGTCCGTCGGGGGTGAGTGTGCCCTTGGCACGGACGTCCTTGAGGACAGGCAGGAGGAGTTCCAGTGTCTGGCCGCCGCTTCACCTCATCTCGCGTCTGTACTGCTCGCCCCTGAGGGAGACCCGGATGCACTAGACATCCCGACTCCGCGCTCTTACGCGGAGGCGATAGAGGGTCCCTACTCCTCTCAGTGGCAGGCAGCTATGGATGCAGAGATGGCTTCCTGGAAGTCCACAGGCACCTACGTTGACGCTGTTCCCCCTCCTGGGGCGAACATAGTCAGTGGCATGTGGATCTTCAGGGTGAAGCGGCCGCCGGGTTCTCCGCCTGTCTTCAAAGCGCGTTACGTGGCTCGTGGCTTCAGTCAGCGGCAAGGAGTTGACTACTTTCAGACCTTCTCTCCCACCCTGAAGATGACCACTCTTCGGGTACTGCTGCACGTTGCTGCTCACCGTGACTACGAGCTGCACTCTCTCGACTTCAGCACTGCTTTCTTGCAGGGCAGCCTGCACGAGGAGATCTGGTTGCGTCGCCCACCTGGCTTCACTGGGTCTTTCCCTCCTAGTACCCAGTGGAGTCTCCGGCGTCCAGTCTACGGTCTCGGCCAGGCGCCACGTGAGTGGCACGACACACTGAGGACTACGCTGGCGGTACTTGGGTTTGCTCCTTCTACTGCCGACCCGTCGCTGATTCTGCGCACCGACACCTCTCTGCCGCCGTTCTACATCCTCGTGTACGTCGACGACTTGGTCTTTGCCACAGGTGACACTGCTGGACTCGCCTACGTGAAGTCCGAGCTGCAGAAGAGACACACGTGCACTGACCTGGGTGAACTGCGCAGCTACCTTGGCTTGCAGATCACCCGGGACAGAGCACGCCGCACCATTACCCTGACTCAGTCACACATGGTGCAGCAGGTCCTTCAGCGCTTCGGCTACACGTAGTCCTCGCCTCAGGCCACTCCTCTGCCTACTCGCCACTCGCTCTCAGCTCTGCCTTCGGATGAGTCCGTAGAGTCGAGTGGCCCGTATGCAGATCTTGTTGGCTGCCTCATGTACCTGATGACCTGCACACGACCTGACTTTGCATACCCTCTTAGCATTCGTGCACGCTATGTTGCTCCTGGGAGACACCGACCAGAGCACATGGCTGCAGCGAAGAGGGTGTTGCGCTACTTGTGCAGTACGTCGGGCATGGGGCTAGTGCTTGGAGGGCGCAGTCCAGTGGTCCTCACTGGGCACGCGGACGCTTCTTGGGCTGACGACCAGGCTACGCAGCGGTCGTCACAGGGTTACACCTTCAGCCTTGGTTCCGGCTCTGTTTCGTGGCGGGCTACCCGCTCGTCTTCTGTCCTCGGCTCCAGTTGTGAGGCTGAGATCTACGCCGGGCCTATGGCTGCCCAGGAGCTTCGCTGGCTCACCTACCTGCTGATCGACCTTGGAGAGCCGCCTCGTTCTCCTCTAGTCCTGTACGTAGACAACAAGGCCATGCTGGCCTTGTGTCGAGAGAAGCGACTGGAGCACAGGACAAAGCACATTGCTCTCCGCTACTTTCTTGCTCGTGAGCTACAGCAGCGTGGACAGTTGCGACTTGCGTACGTGGCCTCTGAGGCCAACACTGCTGATGTCTTCACCAAGGCACTTGCGCTTTGTGATCATCAGCGCTGCTGCACGCAGCTGGGTCTTGTGCCTGTCTTGCCTCACTTGCTCACTTCTTGACCTTGCTTGTACCTTCACCTATATATACTCTTGCTCTTGCTTGCTTGACTCTTGTATATCTCTATATATGATCTTGCATGTGAACTGGCCTTCTTGCCTTTGAACTTGTGCTCGGAATGTGTGGTGACTTTGTGATCCACCCTGAGCTTTGCTTTGCTTTGCTTGACTGGTCTTGTAACCCCTTGTTCTCCCCCACTTTGCCTATGGGGGTGTGTCAGAACATTATAGCTTACTTATTTGTGTAGGCTATAGTGGGGTATCCCATAGGGGGTACAACCCAATTAGGGTTTCCTATTTGTACTCACTTCGTTCATAGTCATTTCATTCTCGTTCTATTCTTCTCACAGAGCTGCCGCCTTCTCCGACAACCACCGCTTTATTGTGTCCTGCTCCGTCAGAAACATCCCGACCTGCCGGATCGCCATGCTGTCTAACCGGTCCTTCGAGTCGATTAGTCCCAGCCCTCCCTCTTTCTTGGGGAGTCTTGCCAGTTCTCCGCTCCAGAGGACGAAAGTCTTATCTGCCGTCGCCTCCCCTTTTGAGACGTAGTTGTCACAGGTCTTGCAAATCTTTGCCCATAACTCCTCCGGCGGTAGATAGATTCGCGCCTGGAACAGGAGTATTGGCATGATGTAACAATTGATGACTGTTACCCTGATCGTCGTCAGTAGATGTTGACTCTCCAACTTGGCCAACTCCTTTCTCCCTCTTTCTCACGCTTTCTCCCAAGAGGGTGCCGCATCAACATCTGGTGTCACCCAGATGCCCAACAGACGCTCCGGAACCCCTGCCTTGGCCCATTTGAAGGAGACCCCCGGTAAGAACGTTCTGCCTTTGTTCCTTCCCAGGGGCATCACAATTGACTTGTCCTTGTTGATCCGCAGGCCTGAAATATCCCCGAACCAGTCGAGGGCTGCTGCCGTTGAGTGCAGTTGCGCTTCTCCCCGGAGGATCAGAGGAAGTTTCGTCCGCGTACCCCACGTATGACACCGCGTCTCCGCCGTCTGCTCTGACCCCCAAATCGCGCCCCCTTATTTCGGCGCAAAGCGGCTCCAGGGCGCACAGGAAGAGGTAAGGCGCGAGCGGGCAACCTTGCCTTACTCCTCTCTGCATCTCCATCCGTTCACCTAACCAGCCATTAATCGCCATTCTCGTCCCGGCCCCCTTGTGCCGGCCTTCCGTCCACCTGACAAAGTTCCCCGGCAGCCCGAGCTTCTCCAGCGTTCTGAAAAGGAAGGGCCGCGACACCGTGTCGTAGGCCTTCTGAAAATCCACCAGCAGGAGGTACCAATCCTCCCCGTCGTTGTACGCCGCCTTGATCACGTCAGCCACTACCACGATCGCATCCGCCAGGCTGCGCCCCGGTATGAAACCATGTTGCTCCTTCGAGATTACTTGATGAAGCTCCTTCTTGAGCTTGTTCACTAGGACCTTGGCCAGGACCTTGTACACCGTCGTGAGGAGCGTGATCGGCCTGTAATTTGTCAATAGGTCCTTCTCTCCTTTTTTGTGCAACAGTTTTGTTAGTGCCGTTGTCAGTGATTTTGGCAGCACCCCCGTTCGCTCAAAACCTCTGACAAATTCCATGAAGCACTCCCCCAGCAGGTCCCAGTGAGACACAAAAAGTTCCGCCGGCAGGCCGTCCTGACCTGGTGACTTCCCCTTTGGCAGTCCGATCAACGCCGCCTTGACTTCGGGTTCCGTCCACGGGGCACCGAGCTTGGCCGCCGCCTCTGACGGCAGCACCCGGTCCACCACGAAATCAGCATCCGCCGAATGTGGCCCCACCTGGACCTCCTTGAACGCCTCCTCAAAGTGAGCTGATGCCGCTTTGAATACTGCCTGTGATCCCCTACATCGCTCACCCCTGAATCGCACCTCTTCTATCAAGGTACGTTCCTTCCGCATCTTCACTTTGGTCGACAGGTAGGGGGAGGGGATCTCCCCTTGCAGCTCCGTCGTGCATCCCGCGAAAACCTCCGGCCTCTCTCTTTCATTCTCGCGGTACGCTTCTAGTTGCTCCTCCCTGGTCAGCAGCAGCGAGTTTGTTTTGTCGTCTGTCGATCCTCCCTTGACCAGGTGACGCAGCTGCTCGACCTCCTCCATGAGGTGCAGCTGCGTTGCTGATATTCGTTTTCTTTCTTCCATTTCGTGCGTGCGGAGCCCCACCATCGTCCTTGATATCAGACAGTCTAGGGACTCCCGACCCGCCTGGCTGAGGGCATCCTTAATCCCCTGTATCACCTTCCTTACCCCCTTCTTTTTCCTCCTGGTTGCGTAAAACCTCCAAAGACCAGGCCCGTACGCTTGTTCTGACACAAATTTCAGCCGAATCTTTATGGCAAACCAGTGATCGGATAGGTTCCTTGGTACCTCCACATGCCGAGCTCCCTCCAGGTTGCCCAGCAGCGACATAGACACCAGGGCCCTGTCGATCCGGGACTTTGACTGCGCGGCCTTCACTTTGAAGGTGTATTCCCGCCCCGTGGGATGCAGAGCTCGGAAGGCATCCCGGAGGTCGTACGCATGTCAGGCGTCAAGAAACCTCTGATTTTCTCTCCCTGACCCTGTTCTCGGAGACCTGTCCAGATCCAGATCCGCGACCATGTTCAGATCCCCGACAATCACTAGATGCTTAGACTGCGGCTACGCCTGTATAAACTGCAACAGGTGCTCTCTGTGAAATTTCGCCCTGTTGCAGGCTTGCGCCGGGAGGTAAGCCGCGACCAGCCTAAACGGCTCCTCCCCCCCCTACACTGTCACCCCCAAAAGCCTCCTTGATGGGTCTACTACCACATCAGAGAACCGGATGTGCCTGCTGAACGTCATGTCAGCCACGCCTCCTGCCGCTAGGCTTGGCCCGACCGGAAGTCGGTGAATGCCTTCCCGAGGAACTCCCCTCCTCGATCGGAGCGAAGCGACAGCACCGACTTCTTCGTCTATCGTTCCACCAGCACCAACCACGTCTGGAACTCCTGCAGCACGTCGCTCTTCTTAGCGACAGGCATTGCCCACACGAACCGAGTATGGCAATCCTTCAGCAGCAGAAAGTACAAGCTGCCATCCTTGGCAGCCACCCGAAATGGCCCGCACAGGTCAATGTGCACGACAGCCAGTGCCTCCTCGGCGTCCGAGCCCTTGTTGGGAAGGTGTGCCGTGCCAGCTTGCCTCCGATGCACGAAACACACGGCGGGTCTGCTCCAGTCGGCGGCTTGATGTCGAGCCCAGTAGCAACGTCATGCTTCGCCGAGCTCTTGATCGTGTCGATGCCGACGTGCGCAAGTCTCGCATGCAATCGGTCAGGGGACGCCTCCATCTCCGAGGTGATCGTCCGCAGAGCCACCACCTCGGTCGACGACGATTGCGTCGAGCAGGGACGAAGGTCGGTGCAGAGGACTCGTCCGGCATAGCGTGCTCGACCGAGCACCTCCCCGGTGGCGGCGACGAGCAGCATTTCGTCGCCGTCGCCCTGCAGTTGCACTCCGTTCTCCTTCAGTTGGCCAGCTGGCAGCAGATTCGCATGTACTCGCGGAACGCATTGCCGACACCAGGCTCTTATGAATCATCGCAGGTGAGATCACGGCCGACACCCCTTTCAGCAGCACCTCGATCGCCTCTGGGTGAGCAGCACGCTCCCGCTGGTACTCCTTGTTCTCTGGGTGTTGCCAACCGAGCGTTAACTTTTTGTCATTCACCGTGTAGTGTTCGATCTCCCTGCTACGCATAAAAGCTGCTTCAGCCTCTTGCAGGAAAACCACCTCAATACGCCCAAAATGTTGCTTCGAAAGGAAGGTCGCCGAAAGTTGCTGACATCTGGTTGTTGTCCCCGCGTTCTCCGACATGTGCTTTCCCCACATATTCAGCAGGTGGTTAACCGTGCCGATGATGTGCGGGATCTCTTTGCTCCAGGCGAAAGGGACCAGGAACATGATAGCAACACCAGCCAGCGCTGCGATCTCATTAAGCACCGCCGGGTCCTTATATCGTCAGGGTCGTCACTGAGGTAACCCCCATCGTCGTCCGCGTCATTGACCTTAGCCTTCCCCTTGTCCAGATCCACCGCGTCAGACGAAGAGGCCGCTGGAGCCGAGCCATTGACGCTAGTGTTGACAGTTTCCCCTGCAGGCTGATCATTGATGCGCAGAGCCGACGTACGGGCTGTTAACTCGTTGACCGCCGACGCTCCATTAAAGAGCGTCTTCGGGGTGATCAGCTCAGGACGTGCGTCCAAAGACTTCTTCCTTTGAGGACCCCCAACCAGAGGAAGAGCAGTAGAAGGCCCGTCAGTGAGAGCCATGTTGTGATGATGATAGCAAAGGCTAGAGTTGCCGACAGAAAGCCGCTCAATGGAACTAAGCACCAGAATCTCATCTAAGGTCTTGTGTTTTTGCTTCCACCAATGCCCGTATAAATAGCAGCAGAGACGCTTGTAAAGCGCCTCGAGCAGAACAGTCTTGATAATAGCCGTGATGGACCCATTGAGAACTTCACACGCACAGGGAATGTCATTGTTACAGGTAACCTTGGAAGCGCCTGACAATAAGGCCGAATGATCAATGTTCGCTTGATGAATATAAAAAGTGTACCACCAGGCTCCTAAAGTCTTAAGGAGTTTGTATCTAGGCTCCAATGTAACAACTGACAAGAAATTGTGGGACATTGACACGTGTGAAAGTCTCGGGATCAGCCATGGCGGTCTCGAGGCTGTCATAGTTGGGGATGGAACCATAATCGGTAGTTGTAGGCAAAAACGGGAAGGGTCCACGGGTGGATGCGCGAGCAAGGCAAACCGGGGTGAAAGCCAGCTCGATCGCCTTTGCATTGAAAACCGATCGTGAGATTGATGCTTATGGTTGTTTTGCTATTAGTTTTTGGATTTTGGCATTACGTAGATTTGGACCGCACTCTTCAACTTGCAGTAGCACGGTTTTCCACGCTGATCAATGTCGCATGACTAACTGGAAGAAAAATAAAATCGACTATGGTTTGGGGGTCGAATAGTAACCCAAAAACTTTATTTTTACACTGTAAGCGAGAGAAATGAGATGTCATCGTCGATCGCGCTGGAGACAGCGACGGGATTGAGAAGTAGTCGCGGTCAAGGGAAACAATTACTTAGAATTTAAAAGTTAAAATACCGAATCAATTATCCCATTCATCATCGTTTTCCTTGAATGTTGGGCTGGTTTGATCTGGAGCCTCTGATTGGCTGCGAAGCTCATTCGTGCAATGATTTGGTCCCGCCAAAAAAGGGACTATAGGGGTCGGGCAAATCCTAGGCGATATGGGAAAATTCTACTCATGGGGGAAAAAGGAACTCTCTCTGCGAAGGCCTCTAACCCGAAACACTTGTACACTCCCCCAGGACTGTGTAGATTCCATGGCCCTTGTTTTTCTGGCATGTCAGCAAGCTCGTCCTTGTTAGTAAATCCACGCCAGGCTATCCACCAGATGTGCGCGTGATAGCTGGCAAAAACTTGGTGCGTTGTGATTCGGCAATCTCAGCCAAGCATATCTTAGGTACGAAATGCGCCAGCTTCGAGAAGTTTGACTCGGTTTGGTTTGGGTTTAGGAAGCGAGCTGTACAGTTTGCCTTCTGATTGGTCACCAAGACTGAAAATGTACATGCTCTACAGTAGAATACGCTCTGCCGAATGTGAACTTTAGCTTACGCTGTCCTCCGCTAGGAACTCACTCACATCACAACATTCTCACCCTGTGCTAGTAGAGTACAATGAAGACCATACCGTCTGTTAAAAAACGACATATCAGAGTGTATACATGTGCCATTCTCTGTATGTGTTTGCAATTTCTATCCTCAAGAACTGCAAGCCAAGCAGATTTACAAACTGAAGAACTACAGCATAAGGTTCAAGCCCGCGTCCTAAATTGCGGACCGCGAGGGTCAAGTTTTTAAAACTTGACGAAGTTGAGTGTCCAAGCTTTGAAAGTCACGCACCTGCAATTTGGGACTTAGGAAGACAGATCCACTCACCAGGGGGAAAACCGAGGGTTGGCTGGGTCTCGCGAAAAAAACGAACCTAGACGAAATTGTGAACTATCGCCAAGGCCCACACCAGAAAAACTCCCTCTGGTCAACTTTTAAAAGCATGAACAATTTGGGCCGCCGGCTTTAAACTAGAGGTTCACAATAGGGAGCTCAACCGTAAATGCTGACATCGACGGTATCAGGAATTTCAGTGTGGTAGCATTTTGCACATCCACAATGGGAGAAACCTGGGTGGAGGAAGGGAGGGGATGTGGAGGCAATTTTTTAACAGTACCTGAAGTGAATCATTGCCAGAAGTGGGTAGCAATACCGTGCAACAGGTGCAGGACCGTGCAGAGCCAGGAATTATCGGGTGCTATCAGCCTTCTAGCATCAAACATTCTAGCTGTTTGGGTCAATAAAGACGGCACTCCCTCATGGAAATTGCAGCTACAGGATATGCACCTGTATGGTCTTATGGTGTTATGGTGCTACAACGAGACCAACATCGCACCACAGATGTTGACAATGTTACCGAAGGATTTATTTGTCACAGGCCAATTAGCAAGGCACTTGCAAAAAAATACCGCGATAGTGAAACTGCCCGTTGCAATACGACATACTGTACGAGGCAAGCCAGAAACTACCTTCACAACACGTAGCATATGAGGCAAGCCAGGCATGACTTTAACAAGATATACCACTGACCTTAGAGTCTACTTAAATCTCAGCTCATATGAGGCAAGCCAGGAATGACATTCGGGAGATGTAGCACTGACCTTTACAGGGCCCTCACGTGTTTTTTCATCGTCAGGGTTGCAGGGTATCTTTGAGAATTTCCAACAATGTGACTTTTGAGTCGACTCAAAAGTCACCTCGTTTCATCGTCAGGGTTGCAGGGTATCTTTGAAATTTCCCAAAACTGCTCTCATTAGGAAGTGGCACTAACCTTAACCGGATCCTCTAGTGAGTTTTCATCGTCGGGGTTCCCCGAGGGGCTGGAGAGACGAGTGAGCAGCACTGGGCCTGAGGCTGCTGTGCCCTGCAGGTCTACATGTAGGGTCACTGCGGATGGCTGGAAGTTGCCAGCCTGGGGTGGGTAAATGGGGTTTAGGGTGCGTTGGATGGGGCATGTGGAGCTGAATTGAAACGAAATGCGTGTTTTGAGAAGCCTGAAAAGTGGAGGCGGCATGGCGGGGACATGTGGAGGGCTGCAGTGGCGAGTGAGCAGCACTGCGCCCCCAACAGCTGCTCCCTGCAGGCCCACTCAAGAGGGTCAGTGCAGATGGGTGGAAGTTGGCTGCCTGGTGTGGGTGGTGCACGTGGAGCATGCATCGCGAGGTGTTCAGCTGTTGCCAGCAGCAAGAGAAGCTCTTAGGAAAGAGAGAAAGGGATGGACGGGGAGAGAAAGGGATGGACGGGGAGAGAAAGGGATGGACGGGGAGAGAAAGGGATGGACGGGGAGAGAAAGGGATGGACGGGGAGAGAAAGGGATGGACGGGGAGAGAAAGGGATGGACGGGGAGAGAAAGGGATGGACGGGGAGAGAAAGGGATGGACGGGGAGAGAAAGGGATGGACGGGGTGAGAAAGGGATGGACGGGGAGAGAAAGGGATGGACGGGGAGAGAAAGGGATGGACGGGGAGAGAAAGGGATGGACGGGGAGAGAAAGGGATGGACGGGGAGAGAAAGGGATGGACGGGGTGAGAAAGGGATGGACGGGGAGAGAAAGGGATGGACGGGGTGAGAAAGGGATGGACGGGGTGAGAAAGGGATGGACGGGGAGAGAAAGGGATGGACGGGGAGAGAAAGGGATGGACGGGGAGAGAAAGGGATGGACGGGGAGAGTCAGACCTTCACGAGAATAGCTGCCGCCGCTGAATTGCCATCTCTTGTGATTCGAACAGCCGAGGCTTCAAACCGCCTTGCAGCTTGCACATCAGCAGCACCACCCTCAGCACATCGGGGGGTGGAGGTGACATCTGAGGAAGGTGCATCGTGACTGGTAGAGGTCCGATTCAAGAGAAGGGCATTTGAAACTGGGAAGGAGGCGGAGGAGGAGGGGGAGGGGGAGGAGGAGGAGGAGGAGGAGGAGGAGGAGGAGGAGGAGGAGGAGGAGGAGGAGGAGGAGGAGGAGGAGGAGGAGGAGGAGGAGGAGGGGGAGGGGGAGCAGTAAGAAGAGGAGGAGAGGGAGAGGCGGGAGGGCAGCAGCGAGCCTCCTTTGGAGCGTTGGAACATGCGGTGCAGCCAGTAAGTGGGCGTGCCGTAGAGGCGGTGTGAGTCAAAGGCTATGAGGTCAGGCGTCCAGCTGGGGGAAAACAGGGAAGGGAGAGTTGGGGGGGTTGGGGGCTAATTCGACGCGGGCAACATGCGGTGCAGCCAGTAAGTGGGCGTGCCGTAGAGGCGGTGTGAGTCAAAGGCTATGAGGTCAGGCGTCCAGCTGGGGAACACGGGGAAGGGAGAGTTGGGGGGGTTGGGGGCTAATTCGACGCGGGCAACATGCGGTGCAGCCAGTAAGTGGGCGTGCCGTAGAGGCGGTGCGAGTCAAAGGCTATGAGGTCAGGCGTCCAGCTGGGGAACACGGGGAAGGGAGAGTTGGAGGGATTGGGTAATGATATTCCGATTCTCTCACCTCCTGTCATGCACGTTGACGAGCAAGGGCGCATAGCTGACCATTGCCACCACGTCACTGCAAAAAGGGAGAAGTGGGGATGAGGGATCGGCCGAATAGGACGTGAGAGGATGTGTGCAGTAGTCAAATCAAGTAAAGTGGAACAAAGTCAAGTCAAGTCAACCCATGCACGTTGAAATTACCATCACATCAGCGTAAATGAGGGAGAGTGGGGAGTAGGGAGCAAGCATCACATGAGAGGTAAAGTCACGTCATGCACGTGAGAAAAAAAAAAGAAGAAAAAAAAAGAGTTTAAGTCAAGACCTGCACGATTGGTGCCCAGCAGGGGGAAACGATTGGAGGAGTCTCGAAGAAAACTTTGATTTCGCCTTTCAAGAGAAGGCAGCACGAGAGGGCAGCCGGAGGGAGCAGCAAGAGAGGCTCACCTGTTCCTCTCCAGCCCGATGAGAAAGCCTGCTTCTGCCACTGCTGCCCGCACATGCCATTTGAATAAGCAGCATTCAAGTGCCATGGCTTCTTGTGAACCACAGGGGACGCTCACCTGTTCCTCTCCAGCCCAATGAGGAACCCCGCTTCTGCCACTGCTGCCCGCACGTTGCCATCCCCTCCCCCCCCTTGCACTGCGAACTCGCTCAGAAAGGCCTGCTGGACGACGAGGTGAGGTGTGGGAGGGTGAGAGGTGGGGGGTTGGGGGTGACGGGAGAACTTTTGAGTCGACTCAAAAGTCAATTCAGGTGGGGGGTTGGGGGTGACGGGAGAACTTTTGAGTCGACTCAAAAGTCAATTCAGGTGGGGGGTTGGGGGTGACGGGAGAAGGGAGAGCGGCGAGGGGTGAGGGGAAAAAGGAGAGGGGCGAGGGGGTGAGGGGAAATGGCATAGGGGGAGAGTGAAGGAATTCGAACCATTCATGGCACAGAATAGCTGAGAAGCGTACCATCCCTGCACGCCACGTCACCTTGGGTCCATCCCTGCTGATGTCATCAAAGTAATGACCCAAGCTGAAGATCCCCTCTGCTGTACCATAGGACTGCGAGCGGGGCAGACAGTCACATGCACACATGCATGGAAGGGAAGGACGTGCGACGAGAGACAATCATCAGGCAGAGGGAATCGAAGTAATGACCCAAGCTGAAGATCCCCTCTGCTGTGCTGTAGGACTGCGAGCGAGAGGTGATCATGCAGGGGGGGAAGCAGGCATACAGAGATACGTGTGGGAAGAAATGGGAACGAGAGACAAAGATGCACACAGATGGACATACATGTGTATGAGAAGGATCACAAGTAATTGAACTTTATGCATGGCGAGTGCACCAGGCGGGAATGCCTTCGAAACGTCACGTGTTGAGACGTCTAAGAGGTCCAGCACATGCAGCCATGTGGC
This sequence comes from Closterium sp. NIES-65, assembly GCA_948144175.1. NCBI lineage: Eukaryota > Viridiplantae > Streptophyta > Zygnematophyceae > Desmidiales > Closteriaceae > Closterium > Closterium sp. NIES-65. The sequence goes on from CANXME010000144.1 coordinate 59,457, forward strand.
AACCACGAGCAGCACTGCATCACACTGCGCTGCATTGCACTGCACCGCACAACACCACACAGAAGAACACAGAAAAGCTCAGCATTGCGCAGCACCGCACAGAACCGCAGGCTGGAGTGCCATGCCAAGGCAGCCACTCGACGTACGTGGAAATCGTAGAGGTCGGTGGGAGGGTGGTCAGGAGGCCCCTTGCTGACGTCACATGTGTACACCACCGCCATGTCGGGATATGCCGCCTTGATTGCCGCCCGGAAACGAAGGAAGTTGCCTGGAAGGTGGCGAGGGCAAGGCGAGCAGGTGTGGTGGGTGCAGGATGAGAAAGGGCAAGACATACATGCACAGATGAACAGATATATTCTTTCAAACAGCATCGGCTTGCGGCACAGCAACGCTAGGCCTCCACCACTGCTCTACTTCGGTAGTTGTCCCGGTAGCAATTCTCATTCCCAATGCCCACGCGCCCACATGCCCATTCACTCACATCAAACAACACACTTGCTTCCCCTCGTAACACACATGCCCTCACCTCGGTAGTTGTCCTGGTAGCAGTTCTCATCCCGATGCTCACATGCCCACATGCCCACATGCCCACATGCCCACATGCCCACAAGCCCATGTGCCCACAAGCCCATGTGCCCACGTGCCCATTCGCTCACATCAGACAATGCCATGCTTCCCCTAATGATCCACATGCCCTCACCTCGGTAGTTGTCCTGGTAGCAGTTCTCATTCCCGATGCCCACGTGGCGCAGATCAAACGGTTCAGGATGGCCCATGGCCGCCCTCTCCACTCCCCACCGCGAATCCGACGGTCCTCGTGCGAACTCGATTCCGTCAAGAACCTCCTGTGGCGCCACGTGGCAGAGAGGAACACAGAGGATGGGGGTTGAGGAGTGGGTGAGCACGAAAGAGGGACATAGGCCCCTAGCTTAGGAGTGCATGTGCGCTTAAGATTGATCCAACGTGATTCTCAAAGCAGGAACTACCTCAGAAATTTCATGGGTTTTGCTCGACCTTCCATGCCCAAGGTGGGAAGAAGAGAGGTGCGAAGGGGGGAGGGCAGCTGACCTGAATGAAAGGAGCGAGGGCGCCTGTGAACACGCTGTCAGTGTGGCTGTTGCCTGCACGGCAGCGCACGGGTGCATGGGAGTGCATGGAAGAGGGAGAGGTGAGAAGGAGGGAGATGCGAATGGGGTGACCTGAATGAAGGGAGCGAGGGCACCTGTGAACACGCTGTCAGTGTGGCTGTTGCCTGCATGGCAGCGCATGGGTGCATGGGAGTGCATGGAAGAGGGAGAGGTGAGAAGGAGGGAGATGCGAATGGGGTGACCTGAATTAAGGGAGCGAGGGCGCCTGTGAACACGCTGCCCGTGTGGCTGTTGCCTGCACGACAAACCCAGTGAGAAGAAGGGAAAAAGGATGCATTGAGACAAGGCGCAATCCCTCAGTGCATGGGGGTGTATGGGATGGGAGAGGAAGGGACAAAATGGCAGGGCACGTGGGAAAGCACTGATGTATGCTGTTGCATCAAGCAGTGGAGAGAAATTTCTCATAAAGTGGTGTTACATCTGCCCACAACACTGGGCAGGTAGGCCGTCTCTCTGCTCGTGCCCGACATGTGTCAGCTCACTAATATAACATTGACCACACGACACATATGGGCGATGCAACAAGGTCCTCAACACTTTGATCCGAATCTGCTTCAGCTTACCACTGTTGAACACCCAGTCTTACCGCTATTGAACACCCACCCACCCAGGCTCGCCGCTCTAAAACACCCACCCACCCAGGCTCACCGCTGTTGAACACCCAGATGGGAGTGGCGCCAAGGTCTTCTGCAAACTGTAGATACTCAAAGAACCCCAACCCGTCGTCCGACCAATACCCCCACCTGGTAGGTGCGCATGAGTTGGGGAGGAATGAGGGGTGCGCATGGGGCGAAGAGTGGCTGGCATGTGTTGGAACTTGGAAATTAGGCACCTAGCTGATGCTTTGTGAACTGCAAATAATCAAAGAACCCCAACCTGTCGTCCGACCAATACCCCAACCTGGTAAGTGTGCGGTGCACTTGGGGGTAAGTGTGTTGATTGACGGGTGGCGGGATGGGGATCAAGGGCAGACCGGAAGGGCGAGAACAGGAGATGGGCATAACCCTTCTGAGCGGCCAGAGGTGGGTGAGCAGCCAGTGACTAGAAATGAGACCCACCGGTCGTTGAAGTGGCCCGGGCGGAGTTCCCAAGGGCCGATGGTGGAGCGCCACCGGAAGGCATTGGCCAGCCGCACGCCCTCCACGTAGCAGCCCCCAGGGAAGCGCATGAATCCGGGGGAGAGGCCCTGGAGCATGGTGGCTATATCCATGCGCATGCCGTGAGACTGGATGGGTGGAACATGGTTGTATGGGAGTGGGGGTGCAGGGCATTGGGTACTCCCATACACCCATGTAGCAGCTTTCAAAGCAGCCGCACTCCCTCCACGTAGCAGCCCCCTGGGAAGCGCATGAGGCCGGGGCAGAGAGCCTCTAGCATGCCTGCTACGTCCCCTTGCATGCTGTGAGCCTGTGGGTGGAACACGGGTGTATGGGTGTCTGGATGTATGGTTGTATGAGTGCATGGGTGTATGGGTGCATGGGTGTATGGGTGCATGGGTGTATGGGTGCATGGGTGTATGGGTGCATGCGTGCATGGGTGCGTGGGTGTATGGGTGTATGGGTGTACGGGTGGTGTATGGTTGTATGAGTGCAAGGGTGCATGGGTGTATGGGTGCATGGGTGTATGGGTGCATGGGTGTATAGGTGCATGCGTGCATGGGTGCGTGGGTGTATGAGTGTATGGATGTACGGGTGGTGTATGGTCGTATGAGTGCATGGGTGCATGGGTGTATGGGTGCATGAGTGCATGGGTGTATGAGTGTATGGGTGTACGGGTGGTGTATGGTCGTATGAGTGCATGGGTGCATGGGTGTATGGGTGCATGGGTGTATGGGTGTATGGGTGTATGGGTGTACGGGTGGTGTGTGGTTGTATGAGTGCATGGGTGCATGGGTGTATGGGTGTATGGGTGTATGGGTGTATGGGAGGTGTATGGTTGTATGAGTGCATGGGTGCATGGGTGTATGGGTGTATGGGTGGTGTATGGTTGTATGAGTGCATGGGTGCATGGGTGTATGGGTGTATGGGTGTATGGGTGGTGTATGGTTGTATGAGTGCATGGGTGCATGGGTGTATATGGGCCACCCCATGCCCCATGCCCCATGCGACGTCAACCTTCTAGAAGCATCCGACTCACCTTGAATGTCTCAGCAGGCATGGCTGAGATCTGGTCCAACCACAGAGTGCCACGTGTCATGCTGCCAGTGGTGATAGCCAGCGAGGCGTTGTGGCATGTGCCAGTCGCAGCAACAGTGGCCTCATAGCGGTGCCACGTGGCAGCCATGGATTGGTTGAGGCTGGCAGCATCAGAGAAGGAGGGGATTAATAACGGGCAGTTGTGTATCACCAGACAAGAGTATTGGGCACGCATGGGGAAGGAAGGAATGTGGGGTAGTGAAAAGAAGGGGGTTTCAATGTGGTAAGGTGAGGGCATGGTGTGGCATGGCGTGGGGTTGCTTGCATTGGTGTGAATGCACCATTCCATTCCATGGTGTGTGCATGCAAGGGCGTGCTCACAGCATTATGCATTGTGGCGAGCATGAGGACTCATGGGGACGGGACCAGATAACAGCTCACCTGATATGAGCTGAGCCGACAGAGGGGACCGAAGAGAGGCGGCGAGAGGGAGGGAGAGCGGGCGAGCAGAGGAAGGAGAGGCGGAGGGAGAGCGGGGCCGTGGCACGTGCGTGTAGGATGATGTTGTATGTATGGCTTTGCTCTATGCTCTGATGGGGGGGTGGAATGATGGGATGGGAATGGGGCCAAGCGGGGTGAAGGTATGGGAGAAGTGAGCGTGCAGGATGATGTTGCATGCATCGCCTTGCACTATGCTCTGATGGGGGGGTGGGATGGTGGGATGATGGGGCATGGGATGGTGGGGCATGGGATGATGGGGCATGGGATAGAAACGGGACATGGGATAGGGGTGGGTAGAGTAGTAGAAGGGTGTCGTATTAAAACCTATGCGAAGTGATCAGAGTGATAGGGCTGCGTCGAATAGTGCTGTAAGCACGGCCTTGCATGTGGAAGAGCATTCTGATTGGTCCATTGCATGTGGAAGAGCATTCTGATTGGTACATTGCATGTGGAATGGTCAGATGCTGGGAGGATGGGGCATGATGGCATGGTGGGGCATGATGGGAGGATGGGACATGATGAGCCCTCACCATGCCCCAGTAGCCGGGATTGAGCACCCCCACACCATCCTCACACACCCGCCCCTCCTCTCCCTTGCCTGCATCCTCTCCCACCCCTCCCTCCTTGCCTTCCTTCCGCTCCTCTCCGTGTCCCTCCCTCCCGTTGCCACCACCACCAACGCCACGCCCTGTCGGTTCTCCCAGCGAATCTGCGTCTCCCAGGCTCAGCCCCAGCAACCCGCCAAGCCACTGCCTCACAGCCGCCCACGCGCCCACCCCAGTGGCATCCCCAGGAAAATGAGGGGATTCCACCACACGCCTGTGCAATCCCTCCCCTCGGGCAGAGAGCCGGCGGACAGCCTGCTCATGCCGCCTCTTCTCTCGTTGCGAGGGTAGCCTCAAGTGCTGATCGCCCACTCTCTGCTCGCTTTCTTGCTGCGGTGGCACATCAGAGCAGTGGATGTCGATGCGCAGGGCGATGGGGTTGCGGGGAAAGGGCGAACTTCGTTCCGTGCGCAGCAGCACATGGGGCTCGGACCCAATAGGCAGCCATGGTTGCAGTGTGGAGGGGGTTTCCTGCCCGCCTGCTTCGAACCCTGCAGTGAGTCATGAGCGACGGGAAGGTATGATATCTGTGAGGGGAAGGGCGAGCAGCGCTCCTTGCCCAGCAGCACGAGGGGCTTGGACCCGATGGGCAGCCATGGTTGCACCGTGGAGGGCGTCTCCTGCCCGCCTGCTTCTAACCCTGCAGTGATTTGGGAGTAAAGGGAAGGGGTTTGTGGCGGGCGGGCATGGTAAAGGGAAGGGAGCTGTGCGGGGGAAGGGCGAGCATCGCTCTGTGCCGAGCAGCAGGTGGTGTTCGGACCCAATAGGCAGCCATGGGTGGATCGCGGAGGGGGTTTCCTGGCCGCCCGCCTCGAATCCTGTGGTGAGCGCGAGAACGAGAGAGCAGCGCTGAGCGCAACGCACAGCAGCACGTGGGGCTCTAGGTATGCATGGGTGCAGCAAGGAGGGTGGGCGGCATGGGTGCAGCAAGGAGGGCGGGCGGCATGGGTGCAGCAAGGAGGGTGGGCGGCATGGGTGCAGCAAGGAGGGCGGGCGGCATGGGTGCAGCAAGGAGGGTGGGCGGCATGGGTGCAGCAAGGAGGGTGGGCGGCATGGGTGCAGCAAGGAGGGCGGGCGGCATGGGTGCAGCAAGGAGGGCGGGCGGCATGGGTGCAGCAAGGAGGGCGGGCGGCATGGGTGCAGCAAGGAGGGCGGGCGGCATGGGTGCAGCGAGGAGGGCGGGCGGCATGGGTGCAGCGAGGAGGGCGGGCGGCATGGGTGCAGCAAGGAGGGCGGGCGGCATGGGTGCAGCAAGGAGGGCGGGCGGCATGGGTGCAGCAAGGAGGGCGGGCGGCATGGGTGCAGCAAGGAGGGCGGGCGGCATGGGTGCAGCAAGGAGGGCGGGCGGCATGGGTGCAGCAAGGAGGGCGGGCGGCATGGGTGCAGCAAGGAGGGCGGGCGGCATGGGTGCAGCAAGGAGGTGGGGCGGCATGGGTGCAGCAAGGAGGGTGGGCGGCATGGGTGCAGCAAGGAGGGCGGGCGGCATGGGTGCAGCAAGGAGGGTGGGCGGCATGGGTGCAGCAAGGAGGGTGGGCGGCATGGGTGCAGCAAGGAGGGCGGGCGGCATGGGTGCAGCAAGGAGGGCGGGCGGCATGGGTGCAGCAAGGAGGGCGGGCGGCATGGGTGCAGCAAGGAGGGCGGGCGGCATGGGTGCAGCAAGGAGGGCGGGCGGCATGGGTGCAGCAAGGAGGGCGGGCGGCATGGGTGCAGCGAGGAGGGCGGGCGGCATGGGTGCCGCAAGGAGGGTAGGCGGCATGGGTGCAGCAAGGAAGGGGTTTCCTGGCCCCTCGCCTCGAATCCTGCAGTGGAGAAAGGGCACGTCACAGGCGTGGGGGGTGACACTCAGCGCTCCATGCAGCACAGCAGCTCGTGGGGCTGTCAGCGGATGGGGCATGCCATGGGTGCACCGTGGAGGGAATGGTTAGACATTCCAGCGAGCAGCAGTTGAAGGGAGAATGTTTAGCAAATGAGAAAACAGATATAGAAAGAAAGCATAGCTGATTCACGTAGGATGCCATGGGTGATTCACGTAGGGGGATGCCATGGGTGCACCGTGGAGGGGCATGCCATGGGTGCACCGTGGAGAGGGGTTCTTGTCGCTGCAGTCAGAGGGACGGGCGTGCGGGGGGGGAATGGGAGGAGGTAGGTGTGGGAGTGGCTGTGGGGAATAGACAAGGGGGTATGCATGTATGGGTGCGTATAAGAGAGAAAACGACCTCCTTGCATCCATTCTCCTCCCCCTACCCTTCTTCGCAACTGACCTCCTTCCCATTTCCCTTCCCCCCCTGCTCCCCCCCCCCTTTTCCGCTTCTCCCCCCGCCTCCCGTTCTCCCCCCCCCTCCAACTTGCCTCGGTTCTGCACCAGCTCCGCGTACAGCCCTCCCGCGCCCCCGTGGTTGATCTCCTGCGCACAAACACACACACGCATGCGCCACACACACATGCGTGCGCCACACACACGCGCGCGTGCGCCACACACATGCGTGCGACACACAGCATATGCACGCTCACATGCACACACAAATGCACACGCCCAGGACTGACATTGGAAGTCCTCTCGAATCTCGGCAGAACGCAGAGAGATAGAGAAGCAACCCCATTCATGATCCGAGACGTCTCAGAATATGGTACTAGAAAAGGCATTCCGGGGAATATGCGGGAAAATGGACACGCAATCCCCACGAAGCAACTACCTCGAGAAATATGCCGTAAAAGGAAGGCGATATCGGACGGCCTTGCGCAACCCCATCGACGGTCAGTATCGCATGATCAACCCAACGCTCCGCATGCGCCGTGGCTGAATCATTTTCCGGGGTTGCTGGCAATACGACTGCCTCAGCAGACGAGTCAGCGAGCCTGAACGATTCGTTCAAAGGCGAATGAACGTTGCTCGTGGATGAAAGCTTTGGGAACTTGAAGCTAGAACGGCAGAGAGCGACGAGAGTGACAAGAAGAGCGACAAGAATGAGAAGCGCGAAACGCCGTGGGAGAGAAACATAATTTCTAGCGTGAACTCGCGAGAGGAGAACGGGAGGTGCCATGGCTCCAAACCAGAATCAATCCGGAATTCTGAGGGTGAGGAAATTGATCGAGTGAAGGAATTTTTACATTATATGCAACATTGAGTGGTCCGGTAATACATCCGAAACAAAGACGCACCATGTCGCTATACGTATATATTTCGTTCACTACGGAGTCCTTCGATAAAACACATACCATAAATGCTCCATAAGCCATCAAACAGCTACTAACATACCAATAGCAGCTACCAATACATCGCAAAAGGGATTCTCTACTTAATACATACCGTAACGTATGCGCACTGTGCGTGGACTGTGCACTATAACCTAGTCTACAACCACATATTCGTTGGGAAAGATAAGGTCAGGGTTGTAAATGTCCGGGTTGAGTTCTGCAATCTCCTTCCAGTTGCGCTTCCCGACCTGCTTTGAAATGTTTATGAGAGTGTCTCCTTTCCTTATTTGGTATTTCTTCCTGCGACAGCACAAAAGAAAACAGATGGAGCAAGCTTAGTACGACATGATAACATGATGCACAAACCGCAAAAGAAACGGTGCAGCATCAAATAAGAAGCAAAACCGGAGGCACAGAAACTCTCACCTGGATGGTCGGAACAGCAGCATCACAGCCACAAAAGCGATTGCCCCTCCAACAATAGCTCTCCACGGGGCATGTGATGCTGCCCGGGGCGAAGACGGGCAGGATGAATAATCAGATTCCAAATCCTCCTCCCCTTCCGTATGGCAAACAGTTGTGACACCTGCCGAAACGTCCGTGAGAGAGGAGGTTGTTCCAGCCGACGTGGTAACCGCATCCGAAGACGGATCACGAGAAGCATCCAGGCTGGCATAGAAGCTGCCTGCTGCTTCCACTGAGACTGCCAGGCGGTTGGAGGGGGGAGGCCAGACCATGTGAGGGTCCAGTCTTGAGACGGGAGGAACATCTGACACACCGCTCTTTGGTTTTGGTTCCGGTTCGTTAGAGGTGGAGCTGAAGCCTTTGCTGACAAAGCCTGACACTTTCCCCTTTCCCTTCCCATTCTCCATCTGCTTCGCTTCTTGGCCCCCTGCCTTGCTACCAGCAGCAGCACCACCACCATCGCCATCACCACCACCGACACTACTGCCACCATTAACACCACCAGTGCCACCATCACCAGCAGCACCAGCTGCAGCGCTGCCCCAGCCATTTATATCAAAGCTGTTTTCTGAGCCTGATTGGCTGGCAGGCACGTCCTCCCTACCCCACCCGCGCCTGTAGTTGGGCCCCATGAACTCCCTGACAGCCCTGTCCACCACGCCCCCCTCTGCTGGCATGCGCTTCGCCACACTAACTGCTGCCGCTGCAGACGCTGGCTCAAAGTCTATCGCCTGGATTGGTGAGGGGTGGCGGGGGGGGGGGAAGTTTGAGGTTAAAGGTTGGGTCGCCTCAGATGCCAGCTCATAAGTCCATGGCCTGGTGGAGGGTAGTGGTACGAAGGTTCATATTCGACTTGAATGCCGGCTCAAAGCCTGTGGGCTGACGAAGGGTGGGGGTAGGGGAGTGAACAATTCAAATTAGGGTTTGGGTCCACTCAGATGCTGGCTCAAAGTCTACAATGGGTATACAAGAAGAGCTCACCTGTATGCCTGCTGCTCTGAGCTTGAGTGCGAGGGTGCGGATGCAGAGGCAGATGCGTTGAGAATTGGGAGGAACGAAAGAGGAAAAGAATAAAGAAAGAGAAAAACTAGATGGATTATACAACATGAAGCTCTCACCACTATGCTGCTCTCACCAATATGCCGCTCTCACCAGTATGCCGCTCTCACCAGTATGCCAGCTGCTCTGAGCTTGAGTGCTAGGGCGCGGATGCAGACACAGACGCGTTTGGTGCCCTTCTTCTCCACCACGTCTGTGGATGTGAACAGGTCGATGGCACTCAGCCCAAACGCCTTGCACATCTGCCGTGGCAGGGGAGGTGATAGTGGGGGTTGAGATGCTGTTGGGCACTTGAACTGACTGAGGCCATGTGGACAGGAGGAGGGAACGCAGCCCATACTCCTCATGCATATGGCGTGACATAGAGGGCGGGGATAAGGGGCTCGTGGCAGGAGGGTGAAGTGAGTCAAGTGAGTAGTGCAGCGTAATGAGATGGAGTGGTGAGATTGAACGGTGGAGAAATCGACATGGTCAGGTGTAACTTCTTGAGAAACAATGGGAACAATCTGGTAAGCTGAAGTGGGTTTCTGTGAGAAGAAACGAAAGCCCGAAAGGCGACAGGTGGGGAGGTACCGTGAGGAAGTTATCAGTGAGGATCATGGCATCCCACTTGATCTTTGTGCCCCATCCCTGCTGCTGTTGCTGCTGCTGCTGTCGTAGATTGATCCCGGCACTCTTTGGTGCAAACGGCGAGAGGATGTCAGTCAGGCGTGACCTGATGATGCAGAGCAGAGAGGAGACCAAGCGAAGGGCACAGCGGAGGCCCAAGGGGAGGGGAGAGTGACTTGATAAGAAAAAAAAAACCCACAAAAAAAAAATGATCAGTAGAAATATACTTTACTGGAAATAACGGGAAATTGTGAATAGATTACTTGATCAGGAGGGCAAACGTAGAGCAATGGGAAGGCACTCACAGGATCATGCCGTCTGCAAGGGTATCTGCCAGGGCGGCATCTGGCGGTAGCTTCTCTTTCAACACTGCCTCCAGCCAGTTCCGGACCCGTGTCTGCACGGGTGATGATGGCGCCGAGAATGTGACACACACACGTGCACACATGCACACATTTACACACGCACGCACGTACGCACACACGCACACGAACTGGATCACAGGTTGGCGACTTTGTTCGTAGAGCTTTTTTCTCTTTTTTATTCTCGAAAGCCATATCACTGCTCGCACGCACGCGTTGCAAGGCACCTCAAGCCATCATATGTTGGATGCACGATTAAGGGCGTGGTAGGAGTCACATGCTACGTTACCTCCTGACGCTTCGCAATACGAGATAAGCCAATCCACCGATCGCACGCACGCGTCGCAAAGGCACCTTGAGATCATTTGAGTGACGTTGAATACACATTAAGGGCGTCGTACGAGTGACATACAACATAAGCTCCAGACACGTCGTTCAGCGCTGCAGCCCGGTGCTGGCGCTCTCACACCGTTACAGCGCGGTACGCTTCGGTTCCTTGACGTCTCACGCGGATGTTCGGGTCTCTCATTCCTCTTCTACCACACCGTAACGAGCTTCAGTGCTCAAACCTAATCGTACCTCGAGAATGCCGTCAACGAAAGGATCCCATTTGGTCCGGGAGCCCATCGTCAGCCCAGCTCGAAAGAGCAGCAGAAGGCGGCAGGGATGCTTGATCGCGAACTGGAAGCGATCAGAGTCGAGCGGTTGCGGCAGGAGTATGGCTGACACTCGCCCGTAAAGCAGATGCTCGCACGTAGGGCTGACGCTTGGTACTCTCAAGAGTGACAATGGGAGCGCAGAGGTGCCGCGTGAGGATGAAACCTATGGCTGCCTAAAGTCAAATACCACTAAGGCTTTCAAGTCAAGCATCCAGCGCAATGTTGTACGATCGATAGCGAGTTTATCATCGGCCGAACTGCGACGCCACTTCCTTTTCGGCGGTAGCTTCAAACGAAATAGCGTCTGCTACGGATTTAGGTGCATCTGGTCAAGTATGACTTGTGACCGCCGTGACCCACGGGTACTGACAGCGACTGCAGGAAGCGCAAGCAGAATTGATCCGAGGTTCCTGGGAATGCCACATCTGATAGTGACTGAGGGGATCTTCTGGCGGCAATTTCAACAATGAGGAAGCAAGACCAATGTCAAATGATAATGATTTGCCGTTCTCATTCTGCGGTGAACTATATTGTAGGTTAGAGTATATTTTTCTGCCGACCTTAACGAGCTCGGATTGTGTCATATATCTTCAGGTGTCACTCTCTGCAATCACTTCAGGTCAGAGCGGCCTTAGTCATCAGTTCCCAAGGTTCGGCCTTGCGAGGGAATTGTGTGTGCAACGAATCGGTTTGTTCACGAAACTGGTTACACAAAGGTTGGGTGTTGACGAACCGGTTACCAGCCTGGGTGTCAACATTCCACCAGCGTTTCGCTCCCTGAAGATTTTACCCGCAGGCCGATTCCTGAATCGTTCGAGACTTGCTTTCATGTTTAGCTGGCGTGCCTAGTAGATGATCAGAGAGCATTGACTTTCTGATCGAAGGTTGCACAGCGGCGCATGCGCTCCGTTGAGATTCGCCCGCGAAGAAGACATTACTGCCTGCACGGGCTCTTGTTTGTAACTGGCCACCTAGTGGCTCGACCGAAGGGACCATCTCGAGCAAACGGATTCGTACCCTGATGGTTCTTGTCTTTCACGTCGTCGAGATGAAGCTTCCTCGAAACGCGAGCTAAGGGTCGTCCATGTCGCCACGTTCTCGCGCGTTGAAGCAGCGGAAGCACATGATTCCCTCAAGAGTAATTCTCTCACTCCTCGCTGCATCACTGTTGCTCGTTGTCGAACATGGAAGACTCACAGGATTCAACATCCAATGTACTGACCACCGATCATATCGGCCAACTGGCCGAGCTCAAACTTCTTCTGTGCGCTTATTACATATTCTGCAGACGTACTGGCCGAACTCAGCATCCAGTGCACTGCAGACCAACTAAAGACGCACTTTACCTGCCAGCCTACCGGCCAAGTCACCAAATTCAACATCCAGTGCACTAGAGACGTGTCACTAGCGGTCTGCTATCTAAATCACCTGTTGCGTCTGCTCCTGTACCTGTTCATACCGTCTCGACTAGTTTCAGCTTCTCATTTTGATGCGTCACCCACTACTACCAGCACTCAAGGCTATCGCAACATGTGGCTTCTCATGCGCGCAGTAGTAGCAACACTGATCACGTTATTCATATTCCCCGTCCTCCTCCCTCTCTTTTCAGATGCGTCAATCAGTACCGCTGCCGGCGCTGACCGGCTCACGCATCGTATGGCTGCTCGTCTGGGCAGCAGTCGCAGCGCTGGTGGTCGTGCAGCTCGCACCGAGATCGAAAGTGCGGGAGAACTCTCGAGTTTTGGACATGGACGAGGAAGGAGAGGACGAGGATTTTAATGGGGGACCGCCAGATCCGTTGCAGATGCTGCAGCGGCAAGGAATCAAATACGACCTCGTTCCAGTGAGACCCTTTTCATTGAACTGGATCCTCGTTGCAAATCCTGGAAAAGCACTGGTGCCAGCTGTCCGTCGTGCTAACGTTCTCACGTTCTCCACTTCTTCTGCGAGCAAGTTTTCTTGAGACGTGTCAGAAACCGTCAGCCTCTCTATTCCGTGCTGTGCTCACCTCATCGTTCCTTCCACAAATTAGCACCCTCGTTCAGATCCCCTTGCCTTCCAAAATTTCGATCTTTGTATGTGGTGCTGTGCTCACCCCACTGTCCCGCTCACAGATTCGCGCTCCCTCTCAGATCCTCCTGTCGTCAGCCAGCCAGTCTCTTTCGTACCCAAGCAGCAGTGTTGGCGAGCAGGAGCCAGAGCAGCTCCTTGTGCCAGCTTCAGAGCCCAGCAGCCTGAGCTACAGGGTGAGTGGGTGCGCTGGGTGCGCTGGGTGCGGTGGGTGTGGTGGGTGTGGTGGGTGGGTGACGGTGTGGTATGTGGCTGGGAGCTGGCCGCTAGTTAGTCAACTTAGACCGCCTGCATCCCAGCCCAGTAGCCTGAGCTACAAGGTGGGTGTGTGACGGTGTGGGTGTGTGCCGGTAGGTGCGTCACGGTGCGGGTGTGGTGTGTGGCTGATAGCTGGTTAGCTGTCCTCACCTGAGGCACAGCTTAGCTCCTGCCTGCATCAGATCTCAGCAGCTTTGGCTACTATGTGGGTAGGTGCGGTGACGTTTCTCTGGGAATCTGTTTAATAGGCATGTGTTTGTTGGTAAACGTGAGTGGCTGGGCGAGCAGTGACAAGATTTCGTGCTTAAAATGCTGTGAATTGAGAGTCTTTTCCTCCTGAGTATTTTGAAAACCATCATGCTCTTGAGGCCATGCCACGCGATGCCATTTCCCATGCTATGCCTTGTGCCATGCCATGCCACCCCATGTGCCATGCCATTCCACCCCATGTGCCATGCCATGCCATGCTACCCCATGTGCCATGCCATGCCACCCCATGTGCCATGCCATGCCACCCCATGTGCCATGCCATGCCACCCCATGTGCCATGCCATGCCGTCCGATGTGCCATGCCATCCCATCCCATGTGCGATGGCAGGCAGAGGACCTTCAAAAGCGGTTGTGGCAGAACCCTCCTTCGCATGGGTATGGGCCTTGTGTGGAGCCCAGTGAAAGCTACAAGCGAGGTGAGCAGAGGGGTGAAGGGCTTTGTGAGGGGTTGTAGGCCTTGAGATGCTTTGAGCGACTTTGCCTTCCTTATTGTGCCACTTCAATGTGCTGTACAAAGTTAACTTCCTGATTATTTGTATGTGGAGTGTACAATATGTTTGTATGTACGTACATTGTCTTTGTGACTGTATGGCATGGTCGGCTTGGCACTGTTTGGTATGGCATGACACCGGTGATGCTTCTCTGGATGGCATGGCGTGGCATGCCATTGCATGGCATGGCATGGCGTGGCGTGGCGTGGCGTGGCATGGCATGGGGCAGCCAGTGGGAGGAGGACACGAGGCTATCTGACGGTGCATGCCAATGGAGGGCTCAACCAGATGCGCGCTGGGGTATGTATGGCATGCGCCGTGGTTAATGTCTGCCTGGATGCCTTGTATGCCATATCACACCACCTACTCGCCCGCCTCACATTGCGCAGTCTCCATCACTTCACTATTTTACTCTCACATTCACTGCTTATTTGTTACATGGTGGCTTCTGGTCCTTTCGTTTTTCTCGTCTCTTTGATTCACTTTTGTGTCCTCTCCCATTTCCATATTGTCACAAACGGATCTGCGACTAGGGTGGCTCCAAATTCTAGCTTTTGTGTTCCTATTCGACCATTTCGTTATTATCACAAGCAGATCTGTGACATGGTGGCAGTGGCACGAATCCTCAACGCCACTCTCGTCGTTCCCGAGCTCGATAAGAGCTCCTTCTGGCAGGACTCCAGGTGTGGTGCGGTGACTCCAGGTGTGGTGCGGTGACTCCAGATGTGGTGAGGTGATTCCAGGTGTGGTGAGGTGACTCTAGGTGAGGTGAGGTGACTCCAGCTGTGGTGCGGTGACTCCAGGTGGGGTGCGATGACTCCAGGTGTGATGCGGTGACTCCAGGTGTGGTGCGGTGACTCCAGGTGGGGTGAGGTGACTCCAGGTGTGGTGAGGTGACTCCAGGTGTGCTGCCGTGATTGCAGGTGTGGGACTGTAGGTGTGGGACTGCAGGTGCGGGACTGCAGGTGTGGGACTGCAGGCGCGGAACTGCAGGTGTGGGACTGCAGGTGCGGGACTGCAGGTGCGGGACTGCAGGCGCGGGACTGCAGGTGTGGGACTGCAGGTGCGGGACTGCAGGTGCGGGACTGCAGGCGCGGGACTGCAGGTGCGGGACTGCAGGTGCGGGACTGCAGGCGCGGGACTGCAGGTGCGGGACTGCAGGTGCGGGACTGCAGGTGCGGGACTGCAGGCGCGGGACTGCAGGCGCGGGACTGCAGGTGCGGGACTGCAGGCGCGGGACTGCAGGTGCGGGACTGCAGGTGCGGGACTGCAGGCGCAGGACTGCAGGTGCGGGACTGCAGGTGCGGGACTGCAGGTGGGGGACTGCATTCGCGGGACTGCAGGTGCGGGACAGCAGGTGCGGGACTGCAGGCGCAGGACTGCAGGTGCGGGACTGCAGGTGCGGGACTGCAGGTGCGGGACTGCATTCGCGGGACTGCAGGCGCGGGACTGCAGGTGCGGGACTGCAGGTGCGGGACTGCAGGCGCGGGACTGCAGGTGCAGGACTGCAGGTGCGGGAATGCAGGTGCAGGACTGCAGGCGCGGGACTGCAGGTGCGGGACTGCAGGCGCGGGACTGCAGGTGCGGGAATGCAGGTGCGGGACTGCAGGTGCAGGACTGCAGGTGCGGGACTGCAGGTGCGGGACTGCAGGTGCGGGACTGCAGGTGCGGGACTGCAGGTGCGGGACTGCAGGTGCGGGACTGCAGGTGCGGGACTGCAGGTGCGGGACTGCAGGTGCGGGACTGCAGGTGCGGGACTGGAGGTGTGGGCATACCTTGTCCGACGTATTTGACATGGACCACGTCATCTCCTCCCTCGCTAGCAGGCGTTGTGCCTCAACCCCATCATCCTCACGCTCTCATCCCCGTCCCCTCTCCCCCCCTCTTACCCTCCCATCCGCAGCAACTTCTCTGACGTGTTTGACACGGATCACTTCATCTCAGCGCTAGCAGGCGATGTGCCAGTGGTGCGGCGCCTGCCCCGCGAGCTGAAGCTTGCAGAGGTGAAGCGCGTTCACTTCACCAGCTGGGCGCCCCTCACCTATTACTCCAAAGAGATCGGCCGCTACTGGCGCCAGTTCAAGGTGAGGCGAGGGGGAACATTCGGCAGTTGGTGGGGGGTGGCACTTCAACCAACCGCCTCACAAGTCACCGCGAGCTGAGGCATGCAGAGGTGAAGCGCATGAACTTCACCAGCTGGGCTCCCCTCGTTAACTACTCCAAGGAAACTGGGCGCTTCTGGCGCCAGCACAAAGTGAGAAAGGGGTTCCTAGGCGACTTTTGAGGCGCCTCAAAAGAACTTCACCAGCTGGGCTCCCCTCGCCAACTGCTCCAAGGAAACTAGGCGCTTCTGGCGCCAGCACAAGGTGAGAAAGGGGCTCTAGGCGCTTGAGCAACAGCCTCGTCTGCACACACCTCTCTCTTTCAAGAATCGCCTCAGGGATGCATTTCGCTACCTGCTTCCTTTCCCCTTCCCCCTGTCCTCCCCTTTCCTCTCCTGACATCCCGCTCCCCCAACAACCTTTATCAACCCCATCCACCTCTCTTCCCCCAACCCGCCTGCCAGGTGCTATGAGCCTTTAAGACGGATTAACGTCTGAAACAACGGGCTTCCGGATTTTGCTGCTTGCATGTCTCATAACCCTCCTCCTCTCCACCCAGCCTGTCTCTCAGGTGTGACCTGCCTTGAAAACGGACTCATGCCTGGCCAACAACGGGCTGTCTTCTGCTGTGGCTTGCATGTTCCCAAACCCTTAACCACTCTCTCAACCTCTCCCCACAACCTGCCCCCCAGGTGCTGCGAGCTTTGAAAACCGATTCACGACTGGCCAACAACGGGCTGCCTCCCGACATTCAGAAGCT
Source organism: Closterium sp. NIES-65 (assembly GCA_948144175.1). Lineage (NCBI taxonomy): Eukaryota > Viridiplantae > Streptophyta > Zygnematophyceae > Desmidiales > Closteriaceae > Closterium > Closterium sp. NIES-65. The sequence goes on from CANXME010000144.1 coordinate 76,146, forward strand.
GCGCTGCCGCGTGCACTTTGAGGCTCTCCGCTTTGCTCCACACATACAGGCGTTTGGAGAGGTACAGTGTGGTGCAAGCACATACAGCGTGCAATTAGAGGCGCTGTGCTTTGCTCCACAGATACTGGCGCTTGGAGAGGTACAGTGCAGTTCAGGTGAGGAGTTGGTGCGGTGGGTGAGGAGGTTCCCCGGGTGAGGAGGTGCTGCGGGTGAGGAGGTGCTGCGGGTGAGGAGGGCGGGGTCGTACGTACGAACAACATGCTGGCTGATTTTGACTCGATGCCAATCTCCCAGTCTCACGCCGTCCCTCTCCTCTCCTTGCTGCACACCAGGAGTTGGTGCGGCGGGTGAGGAAGGCCGGGCCGTACGTGGCTCTGCATCTGCGCTACGAGAAGGACATGCTGGCGTTTACCGGGTGCTCGCACGGGCTATCCCAGGCGCAGGCACACGAGCTCACAGCTACAAGGTGTGCTGGGGGAAAGTGGGCGGGTGATAGGTGAGGTGAGAGAGTGCAGTGCGGTATGAGAAGGACATGCTGGCGTTCAGTGGGTGCTCGCATGGGCTGTCCCAGGCGCAAGCAGACGAGCTCACGGCCACTGGGTGAGTGGGGAGTTGTGGAGGGGAGGAAATGGGAAGAGAGGGAGTGCAGTGCGGTATGAGAAGGACATGCTGGCGTTCAGTGGGTGCTCCCACGGGCTCTCTCAGGCGCAAGCGGACGAGCTCACTGCTACGAGGTGAGTGGAGAAAAGAGGAGGAGGAAAGGGTAGGTGAATGATAGGGAGAGATGGAGACGGGAGTGTGTTGTGGTATTTGCGTCACCATTCACCTTATTCACACGCCTCCCATGCCAGGCATGCCGTGCAGCAGTGGGGGGTGACGGTAACTGAAAGAGCATCAATGACATTGCCATTCACGGCGCGTCCACCGTACACCTGCACCAGGCGTCCACCGTACACCTGCACCAGGCGTCCACCGTACACCTGCACCAGGCGTGCTAAAAGCAGTGGCAGGTGAAGGACATCAACGCAGTGGAGCAGAGAGCTCTGGGCATCAACTCATTTCTCCTCACACACTTACCCATCCCACCCTCTTCAAACTAAACCAGGCGGGCCACGAAGCAGTGGCGAGTGAAAGACATCAACGCAGCAGAGCAGAGAGCGCAGGGCAGCTGCCCCATGACGCCCCGTGAGGTGGGGGTGCTGCTCTCAGCGCTGGGCTTCCCCAACCACACGCGACTCTACATCGCTGCGGGAGAGATCTACGGTGGAGAGGACACGATGAAGGATCTACGGGCGAGATTCCCGTTCATTGAGCGCAAGGTGAGACGGGAGGGCTCTTGGCTCATCCCTCTTATGTTGATTCTCCTTGATAGGCTGATTCACTTGGGAGCAAAAGTTAAGGTCACTGGATGATGGCCTCTCGTCCCCCCCACTGCTCCACACCTCCTTTTCCCCTCCCTCGTCCCTCCCCCTCGTTCCACCCCTCTCCACCCCTTTCCCTCCCTCCCCAACCATTTCTCTCCTTCCCCACCCCTCCCATACTTCGGGAGACCCTAGCAACCCCGGAGAAGCTAGCACCGCTAGCAGCACATCAGAGCGCCATGGCAGCAGTGGTGTACCTGGTGTCCGTGCAGGCTGGCATGTTCCTCCCAAGTAAACCCCTTTCGCTCCCTCCCCACCCCATTCCCTCCGCTCCCACCCTTTTGCCCTCGTACTACAGGAAACTCTAGCAACAGCAGAGGAGTTAGCACCGCTGGCAGCGCATCAGAACGCCATGGCGGCAGTGGACTATCTTGTATCGGTGCAGGCTGAGTGAGTGGCTTCGAGCTTTCCCCTTTCCCCTCCCTTCACACCCTTCACTTGCATGCTCCAGGAAACTCTAGCAACAGCAGAGGAGCTGGCACCGCTGGCAGCACACCAGAACGCCATGGCAGCAGTGGACTACCTCGTGTCCGTGCAGGCTGACGTGTTCCTCGCCACCTACTCGGGCAACATGGCCCGCGCTGTTGAAGGGCACAGGCGATTCCTGGGGCACAAGAGGACGATCTCCCCGGACAAGAAGGGGTTGGTTCAACTGATAGATCGGCTGGACAGAGGCGAGCTACAGGAGGGACCTTCGTTTTCTGAGCTCGTGTGCCTGCTGCACATGCACAGGTGTGATGGTGGTGGTGATCATGATGCACATGCACAGCTGGTGATTGTGATGGTGATGGTGATGATGATGATGATGATGATGATGATGATGATGATGATGATGATGATGATGATGATGATGATGATGATGATGATGATGATGATGATGATGATGATGATGATGATGATGATGATGATGATGATGATGATGATGATGATGATGATGAGGAGGAGGAGGAGGAGGAGGAGGAGGAGGAGGAGGAGGAGGAGGAGGAGGAGGAGGAGGAGGAGGAGGAGGAGGAGGAGGAGGAGGAGGAGGAGGAGGAGGAGGAGGAGGAGGAGGAGGAGGAGGAGGAGGAGGAGGAGGAGGAGGAGGAGGAGGAGGAGGAGGAGGAGGAGGAGGAGGAGGAGGAGGAGGAGGAGGAGGAGGAGGAGGAGGAGGAGGAGGAGGAGGAGGAGGAGGAGGAGGAGGAGGAGGAGGAGGAGGAGGAGGAGGAGGAGGAGGAGGAGGAGGATGATGATGATGATGATGATGATGATGATGATGATGATGATGATGATGATGATGATGATGATGATGATGATGATGATGATGATGATGCACATGCCCAGCTGGGATGGTGGTGATGGTGATGTTGGCATGCACAGGTGGGATGGTGATGATGATGATGCACATGCACAGCTGGGATGTCCGGGCGTGAAGAAGCTGCTCCCAGTGTGCCTCACATCACAACCGTTTTGTTTATGCACTCTTGCTGTCGCTTGCAGGCAGGGGGCGCCGCGGCACAGGAAGGGCCCGCTTCCAGGCGTGAAGAAGAAGGATCGGCATCGGTCAGAAGAAGCCTTTTATGCCAACCCTCTCCCGGACTGCCTCTGCCAAGCCAAGCCTGAAAGGCTTGGTGGTAGAGCCATACTGTTCCGAGAGAGGGGGAACAGGGGTCAGTAAAATTGAAGGGATTGCCTCGAGCATGCCCAGTACCTTTAAAACACGTGTTTCTATTTACTCGTCTTGTGCTGCTGTGGTATGGTGTTATGGTATGGAGAACTCTGTATTATACGGCATAGCAACTCCTTCCACCTTTTCTAACCATGGTTAGTAGTGTGAAACGTAACGCGCGACATTGAGGAACGGTTGGATCCAGGGGTTTTTTTTATCAGAGTAAATTACTCTGTTTCTCTGAAAATCAGAGTGGTTTTTAGGGGGTCACTCTGACGTGTCTGGGTATTTTTTTTGGAGGATAAGTTTTCTCTGATTTGTCAGGGTTCTGATTTTAGCTTCTCTGAGAGACCAGTGTATATTTGTGGAGGATGTACTTTTCTCTGTTCAGGGTATAGGCATTTCGACCGACCCCCCTGCCCCCCCCTTCCCCCCCAATTGTTGGAAGATGGGCAAACTAAGTAGAGATATAAAAACAGCAATCGGAAAGATTACTGAGCGCGTAGCACAACGTCTAATCTTTCAGTAGGAGTGTAGAAGGCTTGGGTTCAATACTTGAGAGGACACTCAGAATTGGAAAAATAGGTACACTGGATGCCCAGGGTAGATTTTTCAGAAGTTAAGTTTTCTCTGACAAATCAGAGTAACACTCATAATGAACCCTGAATTTCAGAGTTCTCTAGAAAACAGCTCTGGAAATCCGAGTAGTGAAAATCAAAAAAAAAACCCTGGTTGGATCACTCCATACGGTGGGTTTAACTCAATGGGATCGAGTGCAGTCATGGAACTGCTGTCAGAAAGGAACTATGAAACTGCACAGAGTATGGCTAGGCATGCATTAAATTGTGTTTGAATCCAGACGCGTGGGTGTGCAACTGAAATGAGCAACACTGGTGGAATGAAGGAATTGTACAAGCACTACAACAAAGACGAGATGCGCCTGGGTGGGGGGAAGGGGGAAGATGATCGATGTGTGCAGTTGAATAAGAAAGGTATACATCCAAGGTTAATCTGGACATGCACAGGGGATAATCAAGAGCATTGAAAAGAATGTACAAGCTGGATGTACTGTTCATAATCATGAGTTCCTATGTATGCCATAACCTGTGCAGCTTACATGTGGTGTATACCCGTTTTAGGCTTGTCGGGGTTTGAAGGTTCGTGATTGTCATCAATTGATCAGTCACGTGGACGAAAGCCTCCCCTCCCCTCCTCACCTCACTCAATTGTCGAAATATCTATGCCAACAGGCATTGGCGTGATTCTCCTTTCCGGTTCCATGATGTGGCAGCACAAGTGGTGACGTGCTTCCTATCCCGAACTGCGGAACTTTCCGTTCCAAGCATTGCTTTAGCTGGAAAATGACCCCGTGATGACGTGTATCCGTGACATCTTTGCCCGCATAAAGACATATCATTCGCTAAACAGTACAATTCGTTCCAGCTTGGCGAGCGATTCGATTCGGGCCAATCCCAGATGGAAGGGGTGCCTGCCTGACTGTCAGCAGAAACACGCTCCCTCCACACAATGAGCGAAGCGCGTCTGTGATTCACCGGTCCCCCGCTGCCCGCGGGAAGCAACGGTCGGTGTTAGGACAATGATGCACCCTTGAGAGCACCAGATACTTTCGCAAGGTTTCGCTTATTCTGGACAGCTTCAACAACTCAGTTTCGCACAAAGCACATTGATTGGTTGGCGACGACTGAAGGCTGAAGGTAGTTCATGACAAACGCGGTTCAGCTCAGAAATATCCAACTCACCAAAGCATCTCCTTCCCCGCTTTTGGGAAGCTCACCCTCGCGTGCACCATGGTGTAGAGATGGAACTGTAATTGCAGATGACAGATCGGTGCCAATGGGTCTAGGGTAGGTGCCTGCCTGGGAAACCTTGAGATTGCCGCAGCAAACCCAGTGGGAGAAAAGCGGCAAGGCAGGCTTGAAACTATGTGCCATGGCAAGCTTCTTTTTAGTGTTTTCGCTGATCAAGTCGGGAATGACTAAATCCTCAATACCTATCGAACAACCCGAGCGAGTAGCTAAGTCAAAACGGCACATCCTTGGCTCAGGGATTGGCCTTCGTGTTCTCGTCACACATAAGTATCTCCTGGGTCGCTGGTTTATTCCGTAATACAGTATAACCTCTTGATTTCGTACCTTGTTGTGTATGTCACAGCTTTTACTAGCCTCTGTCTTCTCCCACGTTTTCTTCAGATATCGGTCGTACAGACGCAATGTTAGTTTTAACGAGAGAGTCACAGGAAACGACTCTAAACGAACCCAATTATTCATAGAAACATATGCCATTCGCTTCACCTCAGTGTGGCTTCGCTTGTTACGAACGACTCTCTTCAGTCCTTCCGTTGCTCACTGAAGTCACATGTCCAAGTGGCTCTCCCATCAACCGGCACAATCACAGCTGTTCTCTTCAACCTCGACGTGTGTGCGGATGCGCGACACGTGGCAAGACATGGCTCCAGGGTGCCCGGACGACACGTGGCGCGATTACAGCGTTCCGTTTGGAGACAATTCTACGTGCTCACAAGGATGGACGGACCTCCTTAGCATGCCTTGTCAGCCAAAAACCGTTCCACGTCAGCAAATTGACCCGCCTCGCCATTTCCCTACGTCGACATGTCAATCAAACAGTCTCATTCTCCCTCGTCCTCCGTCGTTCACGCAGCCGAAGCAGTGGCCAGTTTTTCCCGCGCTTTTGCCAACCCGGGTCGATAATTCCTCCGACTTCTTATGCTCGCTCGCCGCAAACGACGCTGTAGTCGCCACTCGTCGGCAGCTATCTAAGACCCCGCCACTGCCGCCGTCGCTGCCGCCGTCGCTGCCGCCGCCGCTGCCGCTGCTGTCAACACTTCCCCTCAGTTCACCCGGGGAGTCTCACCATCCGCAGCTTAATCCGCGAAATCCGCCGCGCAATCCGCTCAGTTCGCTTCCGCACGCTCCCGCTTCTCCCCGCGGTCCCCGCCTCAGCAGCAGCGGTGGCAGTAGCAGCAGCAATGGCAGCGGCGGGGATAGTTTCGCAAGCGACGGCGGAGAAGGCGGCGGATTGCGCAGCAGGCAGGGGGACGACGTGGAAGAAAAGGAGGAGGATAGTAGCGCGCACCGGCGCGCAGCGCTAGACTTCGTGCTGGAGCTCGCCGGGCCGCAGATGGCGTCGCCGTCTGACGACCGTCGATTCCGATGGTGCCCTGATTCGCTGATCCCAGCCGACGAACTGCCTGTCGCCGCCTTCGCCGTGGATAGGTGAGTGTAGGCGCGATTGCAGTAGGTACGAACAGGTTAGTAGGTCAGGCAACAAGCGATTGCATGTGAAGAGCCCCTCAGAAACCATTATTCCACTCTTTTGTCTGTTTCTTGATTTCAACAGGCGTATTTGCTCCCAACTTACCCTGGGCCTCCTTGTGTCCCTCTCCCACCTCCCATCTCGCCCCTCCGCCGCCATCCCCGGCAGGGACCTGACATTTGTGATGTGGAACCGACGAATGGCGAAGCTGACAGGCTGGAGCCGGGATGACGTGGCGCAGATGGGGAGGTTCCCGGGAAGGCTGCTGCGACCCGCGAAGGGGTCTGTGCACGAGTGAGTGGGGAGAGGAACTGGAGACGGTAGAAGAGGGAATTGGGGGAGGGGGAGAGAAGGGTGGGAGTGAAAGCAGGGAATATGTTGGTCAAATTGCTGGGCCGAGCCAAGTCAGCAGAGCCGTAATTCTTTCCCATCATCTACTATTCTCCCTCGCTCCCCGCTCCCTCCCCATATCTCCGCCCCAACTTGCCTCGTAATGGACGCTCCCCTCTTTCGAGCAGTCCTTCATCAATATGTCTCCCTCTCCCTTTCTCCCTCGTCCTCTCTCCCATTCGCCTCCATTCCCAAGGCACGCGAGCGACGTGCTGCGTGACGCAATGCTGCGACCAGAGCCCATCAGCCAGACCATGCTGCTCGCCACGCGCTCTCAACGCGATACAGAATGCGACGCAGCATGCGACACAGAACGCGAAACAGAATGCGATGCACGGCAGCAGGTGCTTCCGAGGCAAGAGCAGGCGCTGCTGAGGAAGGTGTTACCTGGCGAGGCGGCAACTGGACAGAGATTGCCCGAGCAATCGTCGCCTGGGCGGGAGGTGTGTGTGCAGGTGCACGCGTGCATGCGCACAGACGCCGTGGGGGCAGCCAACGGTGTGCTGTGCGTCGTCATGCCACTCCACACACCCCCTCCCATGCCCACGCCCTCGCCCATGCCACTTCCTGTCACCGCACGTGCTGCTGTCACTCCACCTCGACCATCTGCTGCTGCTGCTGCTGCAGCCGGCGCTGCTACTACAGCAGTCGCGACGGTGGCTGCTGCCCCCGTCGTTGCCGCTGCTGCTGGCTCGGCTCACGCTGGTGGGGAGCAGAGAGTTGCTTCGTGTGCAGCGATACAGCAGACGGACGGAGAGGGAGGAGCAGGAGTAAGAGAGCTGGAGGCAGGAGGTGGGGGAGGGGACAACTGGGGACGGGGGTTTAGCAGCCAGGCCGGGGAGAATGCACGAGAGGGTCACAGCAGTATATTCAGTCGCTGCAGTGGCAGCAGCAGTGGGGGGCTGGATAAGGGAGGTGCGGTTGGAAGGGAGGAGAGGGTGGGTGAGAAGAGGCGTGGCAGCAGACGCAGCAGCAAAGAGGAAAGGGACTTGCCTTGTCACTCCCCTGTCTCTCCTCGTTGCAACTCCCCTGTTTGTCTCTCCCCTTTCAGTCACTCCCGACCGTGCGATCTGATCACCTCGCCCGGATCCGACGGTGGTTATGGAGTCAAGAGGGTTGAGCGAGAATGGGCAATGCAGGAAGAAGCGGGGAGAGAGGGGAACAGGGAGAGACCAAGTGTGAGAGTGAGAGTAAGCGTATGTGAAATGGACAGAAGAGATGGAATGGCATCACCAGCGTCATCTCCACCACCAGCATCACCAGCACCAGCATCACCAGCAGCATCGCCAGAATCATCAGAATCGCCAGGCGACATTCCCGAGGGGGTGAGGGGACCCCCGGAGCTGCACACGCCCAGGGAGATTCTCCCCTCTAGGGAGGTACTGGAGAGCAGCGGCGTGGGAGCGACACGCAGATTCCTCCCTTCCAATGCCTCGCACACCATCTCTTCCCATGCCGTCTCGTCTCACACGGTCTCACGCAACTCGAGTGCCTCCTCGTCTCAACCCTCACAAGCCCCCGTGTCACAAGCCCCCGTGCTAGAGAAGGTGAAAACACCCATGTCATCCTTGCCCATTCCACCTGCCCCGGTCCACCTTGTACCTGCAGCTGTAGACCCTAGGAGCGTCAGATGTACTCCTGCGCATCCTCTTTCCATTCCACCCGTACCTTGTGAGATGAAACCCCTGGCTCTGGACATGAAACGCTCGCCCAGGTTGCACTTTGACGAGAGTGAGTATGAGTTGAAACGCCAGGTTTGTGAGCTGGAGGCAGAACGGTTTCATCTGCTGTGTACTTCGCACTCCTCCAATCCCCAGTCACCGTCCTCGAGCATTCTCTGTGTTCCGAATGTAACGGAAATGCGGTCTAAGATTGGAGTGAGCACGACTAGTGCTGCTCCTGCCACTCCTGGCTCTTCTGCTGTCGCTGTTGCTTCTGCTGCTCCTGCTGCTGCTGTTCCTATGGGTGCAGCTCCGGCTGATCCTCCTGCTGCTGTTACTACTCCTGTTGCTCCTACCCCCGCTCCTGCTGGTGCATCTCCTGCTGCTCCTTCTCCTGCCAATGCCCCTGCTGCAGCAGAAGCACCGATCCAGCCTGCAGCAGCGAGTCAGCCCGGGGCAGTGGGGCACGGTGCAGGCGGGAGGCAGCGTGAGGGTCTGCCAGCCATTCGCGTGCAGCGGCGGCGAGCAGCTGATGTGCTGCGCCCTGCCGGTGCTACCGCTGAGAGATGCAGCAGCAACGGGGGCGAGAGGACGTTTGGAGGGGAGGGAAGCGCGCAACGAGAGCAGGGGAAAGGGAAGGGGACGGGTAATTTCCTCCTTGACAGAAGCAACCCCTTGTTGACGCCTGTGCAGCTGCTGTCGCCTCTGGCCCACTCCCCATACCCTCTCCTCTCTCCCCGGTGGGAACCTGACGCCCTTCTACTGCAGTCCTCTGCTGCCCTGTCACCGACAGCCAATGTTTGCCCGGCTTTAACTGCTGGTGGGGATGATGATGGTGATGCTGCTGCTGCTGCTGCTGCTGGTGCTGGGAATGGTGATGGTGCTGCGTCAGAGATTGCAGAAGGGTTGGAAAGGGCCGAGGCAGCATCAGAAGGAGCAGGAGCAGCAGCAGCAACAGCAGCAGCAGGTGTAACAGCAGCAGTATGCAATACCGGTAGTGCTAGAAACATGCTGGTGGATGGGAAGCGAGAGAGAGCCAGCTGTATGCTTGCAACCGACAGACTAGCAACTGGCACGACTGCCTTCTTATCTGCTGACATGCCCTCATCAGCCGCCTTCCCCCCATCAGCTCCAATACCCTCCTCCCATGCCCCGTCTTCCCAGACCACCTCGTTGCCACTGTCTACCTCTCTCTGTGTTCGTGCGCTGGTGGCTGACGGGGCAACAGGTGGCGGCGCGGGATTGGGGCTGGTGGGCGCGCTGCACAACGACCTGCCGCAGCAGCTGGAGCGGTGTGGCTTCGATGTTGTCACGGCGGGTACAGTCACAGAAGCTGTGCGACGATTTCAACAGTCTGTGTGCGACCTGCCACCTGATGAGACAGTGCAACAACGCGACGGGTTTGAAGAGAGCAATGGGAGTGGGGGAAGCAAGCAACAGCTAAAGGAAGCTTCCGCAGACGAGTCACCACTTGACCAGCGGCCAGCATCAGGAGAAGGAGTTCAAGAGGGTGTGGCATCAAGTGACAAGAGTATGGCAGTGGTTGCACAGGAGGCAGGAGTGAAGCCAGAGGCGCCCTTCTCTCTTGTGGTCATGGAGCTGGAGGTGAGCCACGCTGCATGGTTGTCCACATGTGGGTGCCTTGCGTATTTACAGTGGCGTTTCACTTCTGTTTTGTGAAGTTTTTTAGGTGCCTCAGAAACAGACATCTCACATGCTTCGTGGTTTTTGGAGGATTGGAATTCTAAATTCGTGTTTTATGCTGTGCTGGTGAGCAGGCCATGGCACATGATGGCTTCGCATGCATCCGCAGCATTCGCGATGCCGAGGGGAGACGGCACGCAGGGAAGGTCAGGAATGGGGAAGACTGTGCTGATGCTGATGCTGATGCTGATGGTAACCAGTTTCCAGGGGTTGGTGCTGCTGAGCCTGATGCTGGTGGTTGTTTGAGTGGCGCTGAGGCAAACACAGAACGATCAGCAGCAGCAGCAGTAGCAATCAGCAGCCCAGTAGAAGCAGCAGCATTAGCAGGAGCAGCTGGAGTGGTTGCTTCTGATTCACTACAGGAAAGTTCAGGGGGTGCGTATCCTGTTTCACGCACGGTCGTTATAGCGGTGGCGAATATGAACAGGTGGGACTTGGCAGGGCTGGACCAAGCCATGCAGCAGTGCATGCATGCGGGCGTGGATGCTGTGGTTCCCCGCACAATGAACCGCCAGCAGTTGAAGTCGGTGCTCAGAAAGCTGGGCGTCAGGGGCAAGTACGTGTTGGTGCCGAATTCCCTGCCCCGTGCCATGTCTGGCGCTGTGCATAATCCCCTCAATTTGTCTAGGTAGCGTAATGTGCAAAACATGTATGTGCACATTAGTAACTCTGTAAGGTTGAATGTAATAATGTTATCATGAACTCTGTAACAGCAGGTGAAAAGGCAGGTCTCTAATCCAGTTTGCTTGTTGGCAGTTCGTTCCGTCAACACCTTGACGGTCGTCGCTGCGCGCCACACATGTCCTCTGGCGAGGCGACGCATCTGTTCCACCTTTCACGACAGGCGTGAAACTGGAACTGTGGGCTGTCTGTCCGGGTTTGTCCTTGTAAAAGCAATGTGCTTCTTCTGCTAATATCGAATATATTCTATGTTGATTACAGTGGTACGTGTGGGTGGGAGTGAATTGCCTATGGCTGTCATAAATTCACCATCAAGTTTCCAAAACAGCAAGACAGCCGTTCCTTGTTGTTGCCTAAGCCTGCTAGTCCTAAGGCCCAGACATATCAGTGCACGGTTCGTTTGACGCGGTTTATTACGGTCACACCACGTTTGAGAGCGGTTTTCAAATTCCACCGCTTTAGACCATTGCGCACCAAAAATGAACCACGAACGGATATGACTCGACCTAAACAGCAGCATAGCCCGGCCAGAGCAGGGTAGAATTCGCGTTTCCTGTGCTGTCAAGCCAACTGCCAGGCATCGCGCTTCAGTTTTCGAAGACCTGCTGTCACGCAACGAATGGCCGACCTGGTATAAAACCTACTGAGAGACTATCTCATCTCCTCGGTTTCGTTTTTCAATGCAGTTCTGTTTCAGTCCGTTTTGTTGAACTCGTCAGATAGGCTCGACGACGCGCCAGCGAGTCCGCATTTCACGTATCGTTACTCTCGTTTGAAGTTTGCGAGTCAGATAGTCTGCGTTCTTCGACGGCTGCACTCAACCGATTCAAACCATTATGACGTATAAAGCGACCCAACATACTTAGGTTAGAAAATGATAGTCTCCGTATTCTCATTACCACGCACTAGAATGCCTCAATAGCTTGTGTTACATGGGTAACCAGGTCAGTGTGATCGACACGTTAGTAAACGCGGAGTTTCCACCAATCAACGATACTGGTTCTAATAGCCTAGTAAGGAAACCAGCAGTATCGGGGATTACCAACTCCAAAAGCAGCAGCAGCGTCAGCACCCTATCCGCTACCAGCACTAGCAGCAGCAGCAATGGCGGTGGTAGCAGCAACGCTACGAGCAGCAGCACGGGCACCAGCAATGGCGGTGACATTGGTGGCGTATGCAGCTGCAGCGTTACCAGCACCGCCGAAAGCGGCGGCGGTAGTGGTGGCACTGGCGGAGGCGGAGTGAGGAGCATCGCGTGCAGCGATCTCAGCCGTCCGATGGGCATCTTGGCGTTCGAGGTGGCGGGGCTGATGCACCGGGTCCTGGATCTCTGGAGCCAATTGGAGCCCGGACACGTGGCAGAGCTGAGGCAGCAGCTTCAGGTGCGCAGTGGCGGATGAAGCTCGAGGCTGCTTTTCACAACACATGGAAAGCCACGGACAATTTCTGTTACTGAGGAGCGTTCAAACAGGACAACAAGCTGAAACTGAGAGGAATGCTTTTCAACAACAAGCTACTTTTGCGGAACCGGTTACATCTAAGTAAACTTATCCGTGCGTGTGTGTGCGCGTGTGCTGTGTCCACCTGTGCGCGTGTGCTGTGTCCCGTGTTGTGCATGCATGGTGGGGGCAGAGTGAGAACCTGGAGAGACTGGGAGTGGGTGACTTCACCTTCCGGTGGCGCATGGCAGGTGAGACAAGTCAAGAAGGGGTTGGGAGCTTTGCTTATGGTTAAGTAGGGGTTTGGTCAGCAGCCAAAACGGGGTGGCATTTTTCTAGCAGTCAGAAATGGGTTGGGATTGCCAAACGGTTTTGTTGGGTTAGAAGCTGACCTGCAACTTTTAAGAGCCATTCGAAGTAACTAACTCCTTCCTCTCTACGATTCTCCCCACTCTCGTTCGAGCCATCCCCACCCACCCCACCCATTTCCACCGATTTCCACCTCCCAGGCCTAGAGTATTCCAACGAGCTGCTACTGCTGACAGCTGGGGTGGCGGCATTGGCTCGGCAAAGTGGGGGGGCGGTGGGGGGGCAGGTGCAGCAGGTGCTGAGAGCGCATGCGAGGAGGAAGGAGAAGAGGGAGAAGGCCGTGGGGAAGGCAGAGGCGGATGAAGTTATGAGGTGAGGAGGGGGGAGAAGGAGGGGGAGGGGAGGAAAGGGGAGCAGGGGGGTGTAAAATGGCAGAAGGCGGGGTAAAGGAGAAAGTGAGTGTTGGGGGGGAGAGTAAGTCTGATGGGGGGCCCAGGCAGCAGCTGCAGCACGTGCTGAGGGCACATGCAAGGAGGAGGGAGGAGATAGAGAAGGCCGTGGGGAAGGCAGAGGGGATGTAGTGATGAGGCGATGGCGAAAGGGTGGGGAGGAGTGGGGGGTTGCAGAGGGAAGCTTAAAGGCAGAACCACAGGGTACAAGGGCGAACTTGTTAACTTGCATTTGTTTGCGTGCATGTGTGTGTAGGCATTTGTGTGTGTGCACTTGTGTGTGTGCATGTGTGTGTGTACATGCATGTTTGTGTGTGCATCTGTACCCGATACTGTACATGTGCATGTGCATGTGAATGTGCATATTCAGGTTCCTGCGAGACCATCTGGGGCCAACGGGCATTCTGAAGCGCGAGATGGAGGCACTGGATGAAGCCATTGCCAGGTGAGTTTGAAGGTATGGCAAGGTGAGGTGAAGGGATTGAGAGGGGTTATGGAAGGTCGAGTCCTCTCAGAGGGCCCACATGCATACTGAAGCGAGAATGGAAGCTCTGGATGAGGCCATTGCCAGGTGGGTGGGGATCGGCATAGCGAGTAAGGGTGCCTTTCTTTTTGTGGGTCCAGCTGCTTGCTTGCTTGCTTGCCTGCTTGCTTGCACATGTGAGTTACCCTGCGGCTGGTAACCAAAACTACAGTGGTCTTCCTTCCTCCTTCCATCACCCGCTACCTGCCCTTCGTTCGCGCCATCATGCTGCACCACTCCACACCCCCTGAAACCCCTTTTTTTCCTCGTGCTAACCTGCCAAAAGCTCCCTTATCAACAAACCCCTCGCTCCCCACTCACCCCCTCACACCTCTGCACACCCCCCCCACTGAGCTCATCCGCTGCTTACCCCTTCGTGCCCTAACTTCCTCCCCACCCCCCCACTTCCCCCTTTCCCCCCCCTTTCCCTCACCTTTCCCCTCTTTCCCCACTTTCCCCCTACCCTTTTTTCCCCCCTTTTCCCCCCTCTCCCATCAGCACGTCATCTTACAGCGATGCATACTCGTTTGAGGACAATCAACCCACACATACTTATTCTGATGACTGCTGTCCTTGTCTTGTCTTGTCCCCCTCAACCCCCTCTCCGTTTCCTTGCCTCCCCATCAGCACGTCATCTGAGGGCGATGCATACTCGTTTGAGGATACGCGGCCCACACAGTCGTACCCCGAGGAATACTTTGTCACCCAGGCAAGATTGGGTGGCATTGAATGGCATTGAATGGCACTGGTGGCATTGGATGGCATCGGATGGCATTGAATGTCATTGAATGGCACTGGATGGCATCGGATGGCATTGAATGTCATTGAATGGCACTGGATGGCATCGGATGGCATTGAATGTCATTGAATGGCACTGGATGGCATCGGATGGCATTGAATGTCATTGAATGGCACTGGATGGCATCGGATGGCATTGAATGTCATTGAATGCACTGGATGGCATCGGATGGCCTTGAATGTCATTGAATGGCACTGGATGGCATCGGATGGCATTGAATGTCATTGAATGGCACTGGATGGCATCGGATGGCCTTGAATGTCATTGAATGGCACTGGATGGCATTGGGCGGTGGATGGCATTGGGTGCATTAGATTAGATGGCCTTGCGTGGCGTTGGGTGGCATTGGATGGCATTGATTGGCATTGATTGGTGCACAACAGCACACATCATGCTATGCATCCAATATTGCCGCCCACCCACCCATGCGCAACCATGCCCACCCATGTCCACGCATGCGCAATCATGTGCACCCATGCGCAATCATGTGCACCCATGCGCAATCATGTGCACCCATGCGCAATCATGTGCACCCATGCGCAATCATGTGCACCCATGCGCAATCATGTGCACCCATGCGCAATCATGCGCACCCATTCGCACCCATGTGCAACCATGCAGGGGCAGAAGGTGCAGCAGCTGCAGAGGAGCTCCCTATGGTCGCACAGCCTTGAGAGAATGGCCAAGGTGGGTTCTTCGGCTCCTTCTGCTTCTTCTCTTCTGCTCCCTCCCTCTTTTTCCTCTGCTTCCTCTGCTTCTGCTGCTCCCGCTGCTCCCTCCCACTGCTCTCTCTGTCTGGGATGTTCCTAATCCATCCCTTCCTGGGTGCTTCTTCAGCTGCCGCTTCATTTTGGATTGGAATGCTTGCTTCAAAGCACCGAAATCTCCTTTTGAAGCAACAATGATCTCGTGACCGCTTCATTGTATTACGCTTGCTTAGTTGCTTGTATGTACATAGTTGCTTGCTTCACCGCTTTGTTGGAATGTCTTCTATTTTCATCACTTCATCCAACCTTCTTCCCTGTCTGACCCGATTCCGCTCGTCTTTCAACTATCAACAGACCCTGGCTGTGGCGGTCGGCATTCTTTGGCAGCATCTGAGGGAGGTGTATGGGTGGCCGGACCCCATAGGGCCAGACGACCTGGAGGGCACAGTGGGGCAGGCGGGGCTGCCCATGCTGTACGCGCGTGTGCTAGCTGCTGTCAGTCAGTTGGCTGTTACCATGCCTGGGACCCCTGCTTTCACAGACAAGAGGTGAGCGGGTAGCATGGGTTTTCGGCTCTCCCCTACTATCCCCTCCGGCGGTGACCTGGTGGGCGCAATGGGGCAGGCAGGGCTGCCCATGCTGTACGCGCGCGCATGTGCTGAGCCAAAGCAAACGAGCATCTCACCCTTCTGCCCTCCCCCGTTTCCTTTCCCCCCCACAGGAAAGAACTCTACGCCATGCTCCCCACGTTCATTCGCCACCAACTGCACTCAATCGCCTTCGCGTCTGCCTGCCATCCCTCCCAACTGCCCGAAACCCCCTGCTCTCCCCACCTTACCCCCCGAAACCCCCTGCTCTCCCCACCTTACCCCCCGAAACCCCCTGCTCTCCCCACCCTATCCCTCCCAGGAAGGACCTCTATCTCATGCTCCCCACATTCATTCGCCACCAGCTGCACTCCCGCCTGCGTGTGTCCCGGCGGCGCCCCCTGGACGAGGTGCTGCTGGGGGAGCTGCGCCAGCTGGCAGCGCAGATGTTCTGCTGGCTCATGCCCTTCAGCCAGGCCACGCTGCAGTGGGTCAATGACCGTTCCCACAGTGCAAGAGTGGCGGGGCGGCAGAGAGTGCTTCTGGTGCAGGTGGGTGTGAGGGTGGGGGAAAGTGGGGGGGGATGGGAGCGCACAGTAGGGCAGCTGGCAGCGCAGATAGTCTGCTGGCTCATGCGCATCTCCTAGGCCACCCTGCAGTGGGTCAATGATCGCTCTCACGGCGACTATTGAGTCGACTCAAAAGTGGGTCAATGATCGCTCGCACAGCGACTATTGAGTCGACTCAAAAGTGGGTCAATGATCGCTCGCACAGCGACTATTGAGTCGACTCAAAAGTGGGTCAATGATCGCTCTCACCGCGACTATTGAGTCGACTCAAAAGTGGGTCAATGATCGCTCGCACAGCGACTATTGAGTCGACTCA
Source organism: Closterium sp. NIES-65 (assembly GCA_948144175.1). Taxonomy (NCBI): domain Eukaryota; kingdom Viridiplantae; phylum Streptophyta; class Zygnematophyceae; order Desmidiales; family Closteriaceae; genus Closterium; species Closterium sp. NIES-65. Next base: position 92,643 of record CANXME010000144.1, read on the forward strand.
AAAGTGGGTCAATGATCGCTCTCACAGCGACTATTGAGTCGACTCAAAAGTGGGTCAATGATCGCTCGCACAGCGACTATTGAGTCGACTCAAAAGTGGGTCAATGATCGCTCTCACCGCGACTATTGAGTCGACTCAAAAGTGGGTCAATGATCGCTCGCACAGCGACTATTGAGTCGACTCAAAAGTGGGTCAATGATCGCTCGCACAGCGACTATTGAGTCGACTCAAAAGTGGGTCAATGATCGCTCGCACAGCGACTATTGAGTCGACTCAAAAGTGGGTCAATGATCGCTCGCACAGCGACTATTGAGTCGACTCAAAAGTGGGTCAATGATCGCTCGCACAGCGACTATTGAGTCGACTCAAAAGTGGGTCAATGATCGCTCGCACAGCGACTATTGAGTCGACTCAAAAGTGGGTCAATGATCGCTCGCACAGCGACTATTGAGTCGACTCAAAAGTGGGTCAATGATCGCTCGCACAGCGACTATTGAGTCGACTCAAAAGTGGGTCAATGATCGCTCGCACAGCGACTATTGAGTCGACTCAAAAGTGGGTCAATGATCGCTCGCACAGCGACTATTGAGTCGACTCAAAAGTGGGTCAATGATCGCTCGCACAGCGACTATTGAGTCGACTCAAAAGTGGGTCAATGATCGCTCGCACAGCGACTATTGAGTCGACTCAAAAGTGGGTCAATGATCGCTCGCACAGCGACTATTGAGTCGACTCAAAAGTGGGTCAATGATCGCTCGCACAGCGACTATTGAGTCGACTCAAAAGTGGGTCAATGATCGCTCGCACAGCGACTATTGAGTCGACTCAAAAGTGGGTCAATGATCGCTCTCACAGCGACTATTGAGTCGACTCAAAAGTGGGTCAACGATCGCTCTCACAGCGCCAGGGTGGCGGGGCAACAGCGCGGGCTGCTCGTGCAGGTGGGTGTGGGTGTGGGCGTGGGAGGGGCATGGGATGGGCGTGGGAGGGGTCTGGAGAACCACAGTGAGGCAGCTGGTAGCGCAGATGTTCTGCTGGCTCATGCCCTTCTCTCGTTCCTCCTCTCTTCTCATCTCTGTTTCTTCCCCTCCACTCCAACCCCTTACCCTGCTACTGCAGACCCTCCATTTCTCCAGCAAGGATCGTTTTGGAGGCCATTCTTATCGAGCTCCTCTCCTCTCCGCTCCTCCCCTTCCTCTTCTCCTTTCTCCTCTCCTCTCATCTCTCTCTCTCTTCCCCCACGCTGCCCCTCTCCATCCACTACAGACCCTCCATTTCGCCAACAAGGATCGGTTCGAGGCCATTCTAATCGAGCTCCTCTCCTCGCTCTCTCTCGTCATCGCAGCATCCACACCCCCTCCTCCTCCCCCTCCCATCCGTGCCCGCCCCTCCAAGCCTCCCTCCCTCGGCCGAGCCTCCAGCACCTCGCAGGCCCCTTCCCGAGCCAAGGCATTTGGTTTGGGATCGACAGCTTCGTACTCCAGCCGTCGCCGTAGCTCCCCTGCTCCCGTATTGTCCGGCTCTCCCCTCGATAACTTCGACCCGGAAGCAGCACTGGCAGAGGGAGCAGCAGAAGCGGCAGCAGCAGCAGCAGCAGGAGAAGGAGGACGGTCCACGCCCTCTCGCATCGCAATGCCTCGTGCTGCCTCCGCTGCTGAAGTGCTTGACGCTCCCACTTCCTCCATCTCCCCTCCTCCCTCCGCTGCTGCCCTTGCTGCTGCCCTTGCTGCTGCATCATCTGGCTCCTCTCACGTGACTGCAGCAGCAGCAGCAGCCAGCACATCAGCAGGGCAGCAGAAGCAGCATATGACTGCTTCTCTTGCTGCTGCTGCCGCTGCTACTCCCGCTGCTCCCTCTGCTGCCGCCGCTGCTGCAGGCACTGCAGCCGACGACCACGCGGCCTTCCTGTCAGCTCTCCCGCGTCGCAGGCAAACCCACGCCGACATTGCAGCAGCTGCCATTGCAGCCGTCGACGCTGCAGCTGCTGGGTCAGCCGGTACCTCCCCCACTCCGCCCAAGCCCACAGCAGCAGGCAAGCCCCCGGCGCGCAGGCGGGGGCGGCACTCGCGCTCTCTCTCCATGTCCGATATCATGCCCGCTCCCTCCTCCCTTGCATGGCTCGTTGATGACTCTGCTGCTGCTGGCAACGGTGCAGCAGCAGGTGGAGGGGCAGGAGGAGGGGGGATGGGAGGAGGGGCGGATAGTCTGCCCAAGTTTCTGGAGGAGTTGGCGCAGCATGGGTTTGTGGTGTCGGCGTTTGACCGCAGCGAAGGCCGTGTGCTGCACCAAGCGGCACCGCTCTCCACCGCTCTCACCGCTCTCACACACCCCTCCTCTACCTCCTCCTCCTCGCTCTTCCACAACCCTCCCGGCCGTCTGTTCTCTACAGACGGGCCGGGTAGTGGTGGTAGTGGAGAAGAGGGGAAAAGGGGAGGGAAGGAGGGTGGGAATGACAAGGATATGTCGCCTCTTGACCGGCTGTTGGCTCGCATGCCCCCTCCCCGGCGGTTACAAAGATCCACCACCCCGCCTGGTAACCGCATCGAGAGAGCTATGTCACCAAAGCCGGACAGACAGCGGGAGAGGGGGGGTGATGTGACTGTAAAGAGGGGGAGTGCAGCGAATGGGACTGGTGGGGTTGGTGACGGGGGGAGTGTGACTGTCGGGAGTGGCAGCAGCAGGTTCAGCAGCAGCAGCAGTGTTGCTATGGAGGGTGCAGAAGGGGGTTGTGACAGGAGAGGTAGTGGGTGTGGCAGTGGGAATGGGATAGTGACTGAAGATAAGAACGACTTAAACGGACGAAATGGGGGAGAGTCAACCCAATCTTGTGAGGCAACTCACAACAAGTCCCAAGAGGGTGCTGCTGTTAATGCAGCACCAAAAAAAGACAAGTTTGGCAATCCACTGCCACCACAAGATGCCTTGGCTGTTGGCTGAGGGTGCTGTGATTAGCCGTTAGCTCCGAAATCTATACTGGTGTGGGTATGGTGTGGCGTTGTACAGTTGCATGATCGTGTCTGATACCATAAGTAATTTGTCGATGTTAACTGTCTTGGACTTTTCCTTAGTCATGGCTAATCTCTAATTAGTGAACATGGTTTTTGTAGCCTGGGCAATGCTGAGGTAGTGTACTTCGGTAAACTATCTCAGCATCCCATGAGTACCAGGTGGCTGCCAACTTGACAACCCACCATATACCCAAATACCATAATCTTTATTGCATAACGATAACACTCAGTGCAAAACACCATCTGGTAACCAAGTACCGTACTAGGTCATTGGCTAGGAGGGGACAAGAAATACCGTATACTCCCGGACAAAACACCCCCCCATAATTGTACACCCCCGGGTAGCTTGTGCGGGGTGGGTGTTATGATAGACCTCGTTTCTACTTTACCCCCCTTTTTGGCTGATTTTCTATAACACCCCCCTTTTCTTACGGATTCATTACTATAGTCGTTAACGAGTAGCTGCAATACGGAAGAATATCGTCTGAATTTCTCCCTCAATGAAATTTCGCGGTACATTCAAAGGCAATCTGCCGAGATTTGCCCCCTCCCACTATTTCTCTGTTGCCACGTGCAGGTGAATCTTCCGTTGCAAGTGACAAAAATGTCAGGTGAATTTTCGTGAGGGCGATGAAGTTCGAGGCCGAAACTGACATTCGCACCTCAGGAAGTGATGCTAAAACGACCAGCAAAACACCCACATTGACTAATTAAAACAACACTAACACTAAAATATGCCATATGTAAAGACCCGGGTATTATGTATTTTTTTCCTATGAGGAGACCCCCCCCATTTTTTCCCTGTATTTTTAGCTATACCATAGGGTGTTATGTCCGGGAGAATACGGTAGAAGAATTATTAAATTGAGAAAGCTTGCTTTCTTATTCTTATCAATTGGCATCGTTCTCATTACAAATGGCATCGTTCTCATCACAAATGGCTTATTACAACATTTGCATCAACGTTGAACACAAGCTAGTGCAATCGAATAACACTAGCTAAGATGTACCCTATCCAAGTGGCATTAGCAAGGCGGTTTACTCTGGGGTGGGTGGTGGGAATGTTGAGTGAGCCGTTTGAAAATCGAGAAACGTGGGTGGAGGGAAATGAAATCCAACCCACGTTTTTTGTGGTTGGAGAAGGGCGTTGAGCGCGCTTCGACGATGCCAATTGTGCAGTACAAGGAGCTTCGCTTTCACAAAACACAATTTTTAAAAACACAATGTGTGTTTAAAAAGTATAATATTGAGAAAGCTTGCTTTCTTATTCTTATCAATTGGCATCATTCTCATTACAAATGGGGTCTCTGAGACATGGGCAACGGGGGCCTCCGGTTGCGTACGAGTGCCTATGTGTGTTGTGCCGATGACGCGGCATGCGTCAGATCTTGTAGGTTACAGGAGGATTCGATAAGAGGCTCGACGTATGGTGTAACATACATTTCCTTTGCTTAGTCGCTTCGCCATCTGCCCAGCCTTTTGAAGACCCTGTCTGGCACTCCCGTGTTGGCTGCTACTGTGGCTGCACCTTTTCGGAAAGAATGTGTGCCGAGCTGCAGCTCTCCAAGGCCAACCTTTGCGAAGGCTTCCTTGCACCAGTTCCGGATCGTGGTGTATGAAGGTGGCCTTGCTTGGCCCTCGCTGGTTGAAGCGTGGCCGAAGACCCGAATCAATGGTCCCTCTGACCGTGGGCCATAGCCGGCCAGTTGGATGAAGCGTCGCGTGCAGCGCACTGGGCAACAGGGGTCTGTCGTTGCTGCGGGAATCCAAGTGATATGACCAGCCTGATCGGTCTTGGAGTGTGGTATGAGAATCCACATGACCTCGTCGTCGAATTGGATGTCTTGCCATTTTATGGCTGCCAGGTCAGAATATCGTAGGAATCCTGAGTACATGAGGATGGGGATCAACCCTTTATGAAACGTCACGGGATCGTCGGACTGCAAGTAACACGCGGCCATGTCCCGGACTTGTTGGATCGATACGGGTTCCTTCATACGAGTAGGGCGAGGGCAGTGTCGTTTTGCACAGTCACGGACTTGGGTGGTGAACGGTCCGGTTGTCGGGCATTTGCTCCCAGTCATGCGATGAGCGAAGCTGACCGCCGAGCACGTCAGCCGGACTACGGACAGGGTGGCTTTGCGTCGGATTGTCTGTACCAGGTAGAGCGCGAGGGTCATGTCGGATGCCGGAAGAAATGGGAGGTTCACTTTTGTGCAGAAGGCTCGAAACTTGGCCCAGTATGGTTCGTATGTCCGGATCGTAGAGACGGCGCGAGATTGCGCGAGCATGTTAATCATTTGGTCGTGTAACTTTGGGAGCAAATCTGAACACAAGGCGTAGATATTTTGAATTAGTCAAATGTCATTCTCAGTGCAATAATTGGGCTGTGCGGTAGTCCCATGTCTGAAGAAGCATTGGAATGGGACCCTGCGTCTAGGCATTGGCTTTCGTGTGTCAGAGAGATGTGCGCGTGGATGTGTGGAGCCCAAGTGCATAGGGAGGGTTGCAAAAGTGGCCACCAGCTTGCGCCTGGCCAGTGCGGAACTATTAGTGTGAGTGATGCATGGGTGCATTGTGCGTGATGGAGGACGGCTGGGACCAGTTGGGGCGGGGGGAAGGCGAAGTTGTTTTCGAGTGTCCACGCGATCGAGAACGCATCAACTGCGATGGCTTCTGGGTGGAGAATCTTTGTGCAGAAGCGCGGCAGTTGGGTGTTGCGGGAGTTTGCGAAGAGGTCGATGGAGTGGGGCCCCCAACGACGTCCCAAGATGCGGAACCACAGTGTTTTCAGCGCGTAATCGTCGTGGTCGACCATTTTTTCGTCGGCGTGTATATTGAGCTCGCGCGGAATCCATTCGATGATCAAGCGCGTGCCAAGCTCCATGCATGTTCGGATGATGCTCTTGCATGCCGTTGTGAGGTCGGGGCTGTGAGAGCCGCCTTTGGGAAGGTTGAAGAACACGCCCTGGTTGTCCACCCGCACGAGAACGTGTTTTTGCTTGATCTTGTTCGCGTATGTTTGGAGCGCCCAAAGGACGCCTTTGATCTCCCGTCGCGTGCTGGACGTTCCTCGTAGCGGCTCTGACATGGTTGCGCTAGCTTCTTCGAGGCCGCCCGAAAATGTGGTCACAGTGGCGTCCCAACCATGAGAGCTAGCATCCACATGGATTACCGCGTCGTAGCTGTTCCTGATGTGAAAAGGTGCGCCGTTGAAACGGTCAAACTCCTCGAGCCAAAATTGGAGCTCCTCTGCTGCAGATGGGAGGATAACCATGCTTCTTTTCCATGACGGTGCTTCGTTGATCACTTGTAACATAGCGTGGCTGAATGCACGAGCGGTCGCGCCAAGTGCGACACCCATCGATGCAAGCATGCCAGTGATTCTGGCCACGTGGCGGACCGGGACTGGTCGGCATGCCTTGCTTGCGCTTAGGAGGTTTCGGATGGTTGCATGCAGTGAGGCTCGTCGATCGGAACCGGTGGAGAATCGGCCGGTGTCGGTCTCCAGTTCTATGCCCAGGAATCGGAGATGTTGCGATGGTGACAGTTGTGATTTCTTCGCGTTTATCACAAGACCTGCCTCTTTGAGGTCCAATATCACTTGCTGGCAGATTGCTTGCGCATCGGCTTTCGACCGGCAGAGAAATAAGATGTCATCCACGTAAGGTACGACTTGGATGCCTTGTTCTTGCCAACGCCAAGCTAGTTGCTTGATGAGCTGCAAGAAGACGAATGGAGCCGTCGCGAGGCCGAATGGTAGTGAACGAAATGCGTATGTGCGCCTATCGAATTCAAAGCCAAGGAAATTCCAGCACGATGGGTGGATGTCGATGTGATGGTAACCAGATTTGAGGTCAATGGAGAACATCCAGTCCCCAATGCTCGCCAGGTCGGCGACACGGCTGAGCCCCTCGTACTTGAACTTGGGGACAATCAAGTTGGCGTTGACTTTCCTCAGATCAAGAATGAGCCTGCATTTGTCTTTTTGCTCGACCACGTTAAGTGGACTTATGCACTTAAGCTCCGTTGCGGCCATCGGAACTGCCGCTCCCGTCTGAGTTCTTGGATGGCGGTACGTGTGAACGTGGCATGCGTGTTTGCCCCGACATGATTGCGATCGTGGAAAGGTTGTGGTGGGCCATGGCTCCATGGAAACCAGTAACCCTTGGCGATGACGGAGAGAACGAGGTTGCTAGGGCACCATGAGCTCCACCACGCAAAGGTCGCGCGAAGACGTCCGCGCATCTGTGAAATAGTTCTGTTTGTAATGGCAAATTCGTACGGGTTATCGTAGCATGCCGCCTCGCACCGTCGTGCTCCTGTACATTGGAGGCCAAGTGGTATACGGGTTGAGTATTCCATGTTAAAGCATGCGTGTGCATGTACATGTATGGGCAACCATTGATCAAATGTGTGAAGAAAATAAAAAAAACCGACGGAAATGTCAACGAATGTGTCAGGCGCGAAACGACGCTTCTTCTTCTCCTCGTTTCCACCTTTTTTTTTTTTTTTTTTTTTCCTCGCCCCATCGTGCACTCGGTAGGATGTGGTTGTGCCTGCCCTTAGTGCATGGGAGATGATGCCTATGGCCATGGACACACTTGTCCATTGTGTTTCTCTTATTCTCTCTCGTTCTCTCTCTCTTTCTTTCTCTCTCTCTCTCTCTCTCCCTCTCTCTCCCTCTCTCTCTCTCTCTCTCTCTCTCTCTCTCTCTCTCTCTCTCTCTTGCTCTCTCCCTCTCCCTCTCTCTTTCATGCTCTCTCTTACTCGTAGTTCATGGGGGCTGGTGCGTAGAATCATGGACATGCGTGCCCACCATGTTGTATCTCGTTCTTTCTCTTTCTCTCTTTCTTTCTCCCTCTCTCTCTCTCTCTCTCGCTCTCTCTCGCTCTCTCTCTCTCTCTCTCTCTCTCTCTCTCTCTCTCTCTCTCTCTCTCTCTCTCTCTCTCTCTCTCTCTCTCTCTCTCAGGCGGTCCTTTATTAATATTATAAAGGGGTACAAGCCATACATGATGAAGCAGCAAAGCAATCCCCTAGCATACCGTCTAGGTATCATGTAGGCCAGCAAGCGCTCATGCAAGCAAGTATCAACATATAATAACTAAGCTAGCTGGGTCTGCTAGCCGTGGCCTGCCGTGAGCCTAGCACCTAGGGACCTCAGCCTCGGGGCCCCCTTACTTCAGCCCCTCACGCCTCCAGAGCTGGCCCACAGTCCAAGTCATCTTCAATGACTTGGCACAGGTCCCCCAGGCGGGGCTCCCATGGGTCAGCTGCCGCCTGTGGGTAGGCACTCTCTATGGCCCGATTAGACTTTGCCAGGAAAGCGTTTGCCTGGCTCCTCTGCAGCGCTACCGACCAGCGCTGGCGGTAGTGAGCTGTGAGTTTGGAGGTGACAGTGGTAAGCCTCCCCTACCTAAATTTCTCTTTAGCCGCTTGTCTGCCTAATAGCCTGAGGAACCTCTGTGTGTCGCGCGCTAGGGCTCCGTATGTTTCCACCGCCAGCCCCAACACCCCCACAAAATCCGGCCGTCCCTCATACACTCCTCGTTTGGTTCTGGTCGCATCCTCCGCCGCCCAGCTCGAGGGCTTCACTGCCCTAGTGTCCCGGCGCTGCAGGACCGGGTCCGTCACTATGACGTCCATAAATACGTCTCGGCCGACTCCCGGTCCTTGATGGCCAGGTCTGCTCGCTTGGGGTTGATTGGTTGCGAGTAGACCGTGGTCTCATACAGGGTAAGGTAGTCCGCCTCCCTGGCCATGCGGAGCGCCGTATACACGAGGTTGTTGTGTGTGTTCGTCCTCTCTTTCCCCTCCCCGCACCGCAGCAGATTGTTCGGTAGGCTCAGGTCCCCAATCTCCCCTCGCTCCCCCTGGCACGGGCATTTTTCCGTCACCGACAGCGCCAGTCCCAAGCGGAACCCCAGAGCCAAGGCAAACTGACTCGGCGAGAACGTCAGATCTGCCCGTGTGGGGATGGCGTTGAGCCAATCCCCTGCGCGTACTCCCTGCAGGCTGATCAACCGCACCACGTGTCCATTGTCTTCCCCCGGCTTATCCATCCGTGTGTCGCCCACCAGCTCCGCTGTCCGTTCAGGTTGATATGACGCGACAGTTGCTCCTGCAGGCGTCCCCGTCCTCCCCCGCTGACACCCGGCTCCCCTAGCAGCTCCCGCGCCTCCTCGGGGAGTCTGTTCCGCAGGTCCCGTATTGCTTCCCCTTCCCTTCCTGCCACTCCCTCCCCAAGCGGTGACACCAGCGACGCCACTTGCGAAAGCTGGTGGTTTGGCGAGGGCGGCATTTGCTGCAGCAGCATCTGTGCTGCCCTTAGTGACGCCAGGTATGCCGCCGGTGCCTCTAACAATGGGTCTATCAGCCCCACACCGCCCAGCGCGATCGGTAGCGTCGCCTGCCTCCACACCAGGCTTTGTTCTAGCTCCCTGGAGGGTACATTGATGTGGGCCGCCCTCAGTGCTGTCCACAACAGCCTCTCGCTCCACCCCCGCCATTCCCGGATGGGGAGAGTGTCCGCCGGTGTAGTGCGCAGGAGGTAGGAGATTCTGCGTGATATGCAGCGCGACAGGATCAGCATCGCGTGTTGTGGGTGGAGCTTGCTGACTAGGCTCAGCGGGAGGGCTATCCGCTCCAGCGATGCTCGAAGCGTGCGCCTGCAGTATGCTACTGTGCCTATGGGGCTCCCAAGGACTTGCACTCCGTCCACCGCCGCCGCCAATCCTTCCAGCAGGTCTGTTGTGTTACCCGTGGGGCTCCAGGCCGACGACTTGGTGAGGTTGCACCGCAGTCCTAGACCGACGAGCCCATGGACTATCATATTGAACGCCCTTGTCGCGGCCGCCGGCTGGCCAATGACAGTGATGTCGTCTGCGTACGCCATCACTGTCGCGCCCGGAACTGCCATCGCCGCCTCCAACAGGGCCGGTTGTATGGCTGCAGCGAATAGCATGGGGCCGAGCGGGTCTCCTTGTCTGACGCCCCGGGCGCTGTTGATGGTGCTGACAGTGAAGCCTCTATCCAGTAGTAGTTTCGACGGCGTGCCATAGAGGGTTCTAGCGAATGGCAGCAGTGAGCTCAGTCCGCCGGTCCAAAGCAGTGTCGACAGAAAACTCCCACGTTCGACCGAATTAAAAGCGTTTTCAATATCGAGCTGTAATATCGTGCGCGTCGGGTCCTCCGCCAGCAGCGTACGAGCCGTGTGTATTATGCACTCCGATCCCCACGGTACGGCCACGCCGTATTGTACTGGTAGGAAGTGTGAGCGAATTTCCCCTGACAGCTCCCGGAGCGCCGCCTTTGCCGTGAGTCTAAGGAGTGCCTCCCCAATCGCTATCGGCCTTACTCCCCCGTCAGGTTTTTCCAGTGCGATTAGCATCGATGGTAGCAGCAGCTCCCTCAGCGGCGCGTCCTAGTACGTGCTGAGTAGGTTATTAACTATCTGGTGCAGCAGTAAGAATACCTCCCCGTTTGTTAGAGTAGGGTCCCGTAGGTGTTCGAAACAAGTGCCTGACGGGCCTGCTCCTATTCCGTTCGGGCACTTCGCCAGGATGTCGCGGAACGACTCTGTGCCAATGGCGAGTGTTGTTTCACCGTAACCCCCTAGCCCTTCCTGTATCGCCATCTCCGCTCGCGGATGCTTCGCCCGGAGTGTTTCCAGTGCTTGTTGCGACGGCTCCGCTAATAGAGTGGTTCGTAATGCTGCCGCAGCTTTCGCCAGGTTGGCCTTCCGGACCAATCCCTCTACCCTTGCGCAGATGCCTTCTGCGTCAGGCTCGTGTCTGCTTGGTTGGGAAATGTCGAGGATTGTGCAGGCTTGGAGGTACAGTGAGCCCCACTCTTCATCTCGGAATTGTCGAAGTCTTTTCTTCACCGCGTCGAGGCTGTTTCCCGGAAATTTCTCTGTGCTCGCCCTCAGCGTAAGCCGAGGCAGGAATTGGAGCACCCTCCACGCGCCCATGCAGCCCGGATGTTTCGAGAGTTGCAGTAGGGGAATCGTGAGGCAGTGACTGTACGACTTCAGTTCTTCCGGGGGAAGTTTCCTGACCAAGAATGGTTGGGAACTAACTCGCAATGGGTCTAGGTCCCAACTCTCCACCGTCCGCCATGTGTCATCATCGTCCGCGATGTCATATGGTGAGCGCTCTTTGCTGGCATATTCATTAGTCTGTTGGGCTGGTGATTCGCCCACCTATCCAGCCCCGTTAGGATTATTTCCGTCGTGTCCTCGGCGTCCGCCACGTCGCCGTCTGCCCTCATTGCCAGCTGGGATCCCGTCTTCGGCCTCCACAGACACCTCCTCCGATTCAGCCTCTTCCTCTTCCATATATTCCGACTCTTCTTCCTCTGCGGCGACATTCATTGGTTCTCCCTTCTCCTCTTCTGGCCTCCCATGCCGTTCCCACCAATTTCCGGTTCTGGCTTTTTCTCTCGCTACGGATCTCACCAACCTCTCCACCCGTCCCCCCTCGCCCCGGCCCCTCCCGCGCCCCCGTGTGGCCGTGCGTCCCGCCGCGTTTCGCGGTTGCTGCCCCATCGCCCTCCCCTCCGCCCGCTCGCGTAAGGTCCTTTGTCGGCTAGTTTCGTTTCTCCGACTTTGCCACGCTGCCATCACCAACGCTATCCCCTCTTACCCCCTGTACTCGTTCGCCTCGAGATGCTCCGCCACACGATTTTCCTCTCCCTCACCTCCCTCTGCCTGGAGGCCTCGTGGCGATGACTGGCAAGCGTCGATCCTCCTCTCGATCGGACCGCTCGGTTGGTTCTCCTGCTACTCCCAGCCACTCACAGGCCCGGGGCGAGCTGGCGCCAGCCCTGCTCCGAGCCGCCGCTGCCCTGGTCGCGCACGAGGAGGCCGGCTCCTCCCCCCGTCGTCACGAGCCAGTCTATCGCTCTCCCCGCGGGCGGACCCATCCACATCTCCGGGCTCGTGGCGGCTCCTATCGACGTCGCCGTCCGCCTCGACACCCTCCCGCTGTCCAGTGAGAGATTGTCGGGCCCCTGTGTCCGACGCGCAGTCACCGCCTCTTGGTGCCGACGCCGCGGCGTTGTCCATCAGCATCTCTCAAGTCGTCCCAGCAGCTATCGTCCGTGCCCGCTGAGTCGGCGCCGTCAACGCCATTGGCTCCTCCACCTCCTCCCGCCATCCCGGTGACTCAATCTCCCCCGGCAGCGCGTGCGCCACCTCCTCCGGCTCCCCCGTCGCAGGCGGCCGCGGTTGGGGCACCTCTTGTGCTTCCTGCCGTGGTGCCGCCCACCCCGTCTGCAAGTTCCCCTGGTGATCCTCCTCAGCGGCTACATCCTCTGATTCCACTCGACCCCTCCCCTGTCGCTCGATTCCCTCCTCCTCGTTGCCATTCTCCTCCGCTTCCTCCCAACGCACCTGATCCTGAAGACGACGAGGCGTGGTGGAACGGCGATTCGTGGGAGTCTCCTCCCCAGTTCGGAACGTTGTGGGGTCGGGACTGGGACATCCGGTCCGATTTCGTTCTGGACGTGCTTCGCTGGGAGTGGCGCATGATCGGGGTTGGCGAGTGTCTCTCCCATGTTGCGACCGCACTGGAGCAGTTGCATGCTAGTCTGGAGGCGCGGAATCTAGTCCTCCGAGATCCCCAGCTGACGGAGCCCCAATAGGGCCTTGTGCGTGAAGCTGCGGCGCAGGGTCTTAGGCGCCTCCTCCGTTTGCCTCTGGAGTCCGATCGCCCTGACGAGAACGAGGGGCCGGGCGCGAGGGCTTTCCGCAGGGTAGCCATGGCTGCCGAACAGGCTCCCCTCCAGCTTGTGCCCGCGCTCGCGTCCTTGCTCTGCTGGCTTCCGCGGCGGTTTTACGTGCTGAATCACGTGTGACAATCTGCCTTTGCTGGGCCTTGCCCTGTGCCTTCTTGTTCCCCATCTTCTCCCGCCCCCGACTATCCTGCTTACCTTGGCCTCGTTGCTAGGGCCCTACTAGTGCTGCATGTTTGTATGGTGTGTTTGTATCAATGCAACTGTTGCCTTGCCACCCCTCACGCGCGGCCGAAGGCCAAAAACAGTAGGCTTTTAAGAAGGTAGTTTTTATTAAATCAACCAACACACATAGCAATGCTCTCCTAGCATGCATCACGCCACCGAGTGGCCAACTACATGGGACCGAGGGGGTTGCTGCTCCCCTTCCCTATCCTAGGCCCAAAACCTATTCCTACCCTTCACTAGGGCTGGCCTCTTGCCATCGCAAACCCCTAGGGTTGCCCACGGTTTTCGCACTCAAGAGTGCACCGTGCCTAGCGCTCTAGCGCCTATTCCCATGGCCCGCTCCTACACCACCGGAGCGGGTCCTTGGCCACCGTGCCCGTTCCTAGGGCAGGCACTTGCCACCTGACCCGACTGGCCGCAGCGGAAGCACGAGCCCCGAAACCCGCGGCAATTGGCCGTGGGCGGGGGGCCCCGCTTGGGTAAAAACAGTAACGGCGCGTTGTTTCCGCCGCGGTTGACACGAGCATATCCGCTTGCCGCACGGTCCATTGCCGCCATGTCCGCGACCGCCTGCTTGAAGGGTCGAGAAGTCAGCAGGCTCTTCTGCTGGTACAACTTGAAGCGCTTCGCCGTGGGGAAGTCGGAGGCGTCCTCCACTTGAAGCACCTCGAAATGCCCGGAGATGAGGTTGAGAGCGTGCGAGATGAGTTCGAGTCCGCCCGCTGGGTCTCCGCGCTGCGCCTTGTATTCCGCGTGCAGCAGGTACGCGCGCAAGTCTTCCAGCACGTTCTCGCACGGAGTCGTTGACGAATGTTGCCGCCGAAAAGGTGAGGTTAGAAGAAGGGAGGGGGGGAAGGTGTTCCGTGCCATTAAAATTAACATTGTTGACTGGAGCCTCACCGGCTTCATCTTCAGAGTCGTCGGTGTCGTTGTCGACCGCTGGAGCGGGGGGTGCTGCTGTTGCTGCGTCCTTGTCGTGCCGGATGGTCCTTGCTCCTCGCGCGCCTTTTTCCTTTTTCGCATTTTCTTTTTTAGTCGACGCAGATGTAGCAGGTAGTGCAGGTTCCGCGGCTGTAACGCTGACGGGCTGCTGCTGTAGAAGGGACAGCAGCGCGTTGACCTGGTTCGGGGTCAACGCCTGCGTCAACGCAGGGGCGGTCGTCGCGTCAGACGAGGAGACCGCCGTCCGCCTCCTCTGGCGCTGACGCGATGGTCCAGCCGCGGGTGCTGGCGTGTGCTCGGCGTCAGTGGCGTGTGCCACGCCAACGGCCGTCGCCACTTGCGCCGCAGGTGCCACTGGCGCCGAAGGGTGCTGCTGGGCGTTGGCCGAATTGTTGACCTCGAGCCCGCCCAGCAGCACGTCCACTGCAGTTGGGGCGGGCGGTCCATCTTCTGCCTGTCGCTTGTTACGGCATTCGCCCGCCAAATCGCGGGTGTTACGGTCGTTGTCGGAGGCAGGGTTGGACGAGTTCCCGTTGTTAAGTGTCGACGTCGGTGCCATCGTTGAGCGATTGAAGTTAAATATATCGTTGAGTAAAGTCGAAGGTGACTCGCCTCTAAAAAGCGATTTTGTTCTAGCCAGCTTGGACGGAGGGATAAACTACGTGAGCGGAAATGTTGAGTGAGCCGTTTGAAAATCGAGAAACGTGGGTGGAGGGAAATGAACTCCAACCCACGGTTTTTGTAGTTGGAGAAGGGCGTTTAGCGCACTTCGACGATACCAATTGTGCAGTACAAGCAGCTTCGCTTTCACAATACACAATTATAAAAAACACAATGTGTGTTTAAATTTTTAATAATTGAGGCAACGGGATTACTGTATCAAAAGCTATGCTGTGGAGTCAAGGCGATGTATACCTCTTTGCCTGAATGCATGAAACCAGGGAGCTCACTCTATTCACTCCCACCAAGTGCCTTCGGAGTATGCTTCATGTTGCACACAGTGTTTGTGAAGGTGTCAATATACACTCCACAACGAGCAAATTGAGTCACACACAGAACCTTACGGTTCTTGCATAACTTCATGTGTCATGCTGTTACTTGGGGATGGTCCCATTTCTTGCAAGCCACTGCAGCATGGCATCAGCAGCATCCTTCTACAGTAAAAGGCCACAATACACACATAGAATGTTACAGTACGGTATTAGTAGCTCTGAGTGTTATTGCTTGGGGATGGCTCCGTGGTTGGCGAGCCACTGGAGCATGGAATCGGCAGCATCCTTCCATCCCAGGTCAAGCATGATGTCATGCGGCATGCCTGGCAGCACCACTGCCTCTGTGCTGAAGAACTCCGCTGTTTCCTTCACGCCCTGGTCGTCCTGTTTGCCGGGGAAAGATACAGGGATGGGGGATGCAGGGATGAGGAGACACAGGAGAGTGGGGCATCCTGCCATCCTTCCATCCCAGGTCCATGCATCATGTCATGTGGCATGCCTGGTAGCACCACTGCCTCTCTGCCTCTTAGACGCACAGGTCGTCCTGGTTTTTGGGGGTGAGATGGCGGGGTGGGGGGATGGTGGGGTGCAGGGATGGGGGGATGGAGAAGAATAGGAGTGGGCTGGGCACAGAAGAGGGCTTTGCTGTCTCCCTCACACCCTGGTCGACCTGGTTAGTGGGGGAGGGGTGGAGGGATGAGGGGATGGGTGAGGAGACATGTGAGTGATGGTGGGTTGCAGGGATGGGGTCGACGAGGGAATGAGGGGTTGCAGGGATGAGGGATGGGTGCCCCCAGCGCCCCCAGGCATAGCAGCACAGGAGGCAGGCATCAAGCCATCAAGCCACTGCTACCCACTCACCACGATGACGTCATCAGCAGCGCCCAGCACCATGACAGGCGGGCAGTAGGCCGGCGGCATGGCCACGGGGAGGGAGGCGTTGAGCAGCCTGAGATCGAACAGCGGCAGCTTGCTGCTGTCGGAGAGGAGAGCCTGGTAGCGCTTGACTTCAGCTTCGGGGAGGGCGGGGGAGAAGAAGGAGTCGCGGCAGAGGGAGAGCGAGGAGCGGAAGAGCTTGGCTGCCAGGCTGAGCGTGATCTTGATGGACAGGATGGGGCGCGTGCGCATGTAGCGCTTCACTAGCTCCCTGGTGGAAGGAGGCAGGGGGGAACGGGGAAGGGTGGGAGAGTGGGAGAGTGAGAGGCGGAAAAGCTGCGAGGCTGAGGGTGAACTTGATGGACAGGACGGGCCGCGTGCGCATGTAGCGCTTCACTAGCTCCCTGGGAGAGGTGGGAGGAGTAGGGTGGGTAAAGGGGTGGTGAGGAGCGACAGTGAGAGAAGTCGTGGCAAAAGGAGTGATTGGTGCAGAGGCTGACGGCGATCTTGCTGGAGAGAATGGGATGCCTGCGCATGTAGCGCTTCACCACCTCCCTGATGGGTGGGATGTGAAGGAGGGAAGCGGGGATTGGTTAGAGGGCAGCAGGATGCGTAAGTATGCCGCATGTGCTCTGCTTACTTGCGGAGTACTTGCGCATCGTGCTGTCCTTCTTGACACGATTTTTGAGGCGCCTAAAGAATCGTCTCACTCACTTCAAGTGGGGAGCATGTGCCCTGCTTTACTATCTCCCACCGGTATAGTTGCGACAGATGGGGGAGGGGGCACTTGTGCATCGCTGGGCGCACAAGTCAGTGGATTGCAGCTCTCACAGTCACCCTTATTAATATCTCATCCCACGTTAACTTGTACACTCTCGTACGACCCTCTAGGATTCACCTGGCTTATCCTGTCCGCTCCCCTCCTTACTGTCACACTCACATGTTGCCAGTGGGCGGCACAGAGCAGGCGAGCACAGCCCCCGTTAGAGGGGCGAAGGGGACTCCGTCTGACCAACAGGAGAAACCCAGCATGAATTTGAAGGGGTGGAGAGAAGTTCTGAGTGGTTAAAACCGGCAGTGAGGGTGTATTTCTTTTAGTGGGACAAGATACAGAGGGGTAATTAAAAGGGGGAGATGGGGGATGGAAAGAGCGGGAAGCGTGGAGATGATAGAAGGAAAGCCTCAATCACACACACGATGCACACACCAATCACAATGATGCCCCCACTTAGTCACCTTCACCTGTCAGCAAATAACCACTCACCATCCTTGCTGCTCTCCCAGTTATTTGCCACGTCAGCAAGATACGCCTGCACAATCAGCCCGCCGAACGAGTGTCCAACTAGGACCGGCGGCCGGCCAACGAGCTGGCGGATAACGTTTGACACGTCAGCAGCATGGGACTGCGCTTCCCAGGTGCCATGTGGAGGATGGGTGCAAGAAGAGGGGAAAGGAAAAGAATCACGCGGCAATAAGCATCAGGGCTGAGAATCATGTGTTGCTGATCCCGCCCTAGCCCTACAGCTCAAATAACGCATTAGCAGCTGAAAGACACTGATAGCAGCCACTCTACATCCTGATTGAACCTAGCAGTTTTGACCCAGAAGCTTCCAACGAAGCATCTCGTTCCAAAGAAGCTATTGGAGAGTGTGGGTGAGAGTGGGTGTGTGCGTGTCCGTAGCTCAGATGAAGACTTTTTAATATCGGTCACTCAGCGTGATACATGTGGAATTTACACTCCAAACACATTTGCACCTGTCGTTAGCGTGACTAGCCTCTCTGTGAACCGCAGGAGCTTTCACATCATTGAATTCCGTTCGTACATCCTACATATGCAGATCGTCCTGACTCCGAATTCTCCTTTCACCTTCCAACATTATCACCTTTTTTCCATAATCACCTCTCACCACGATCACCCCCAACGAATCACCCCTCACCATTATCACTTCTCGCCATATGTCACCTCTTGCCTGACACATTTCACCATTATCATATATTGTCCCGTCATAACCTCTCACCGCTATCACTGCGCACCTGAACGGTCCCAGCCACAGGCGCGTTCGGGACGTCGCTTCCACCCTGACCGAGGATGCTTATGGCGAAGCAGTCGAATCCCAGCGCCGACAGATACGGCATCCACTTATCAGCCCAGCACCACGCGGCGTGGTAACTGCCATGGATAAATACCAACGGCGGTAGCTGCTGCTCCGGATCTGCACCCACGGCCTTGGCGTCTAGATCCGCTCGACGAATCAGGACCTCCATTTTGTAACCCGACGGTAGCTTGTGTAACACGCGCTCCGTCTGACCGGGGGTGGTAGTTACCGCAGACGCGGTTGACGCTGCGTGCGCGAATGCTTGACGGCGAGAGCGTACTTGACGGCAGAAGGATGGATCAGGCCGTTGGGAAGTACGAACGAGTCTTTCAACGCTAGGAAACCCTCGGGCGACGCCTGCGACTTTATCACGCGAGGCTAATGCGAAGGCATGGCTCTGGCACATATCTGTTTGTCGCACCCGGGCTCCAGCCGCCAATGCAGCACCGCCACGGGATAAAGAAGCCGCCATGGTAACACCAGTGACGCGGCGTTCCGCAGGCGGTTGACTGAGAATTAAGTCCAAGAATCCAGAACCTTGAAGGTGCAAAATTTTAGTGGCAGGATGTGCGTGTTGAATGGATGATGCCTCGAGTTCGGATGGAATCTTGTTTGGAAGCCAGTCTATTCCTAGCGGGATATTGGTAAGTTCATCGGAATGTAACCTGCTTGACGAAGCGTGGCGAACGCTTTCGAAAAGCGTGCGACGCCAGGGAGGGTGAAGTGCGAGATCAATGCTGATAAATTCGCCAATCCTGGGGATTGCTCACATGTTGACGCCTGATGTGATCTTTGAAGCTGACCAATCAGGCCTGATAAAGTCCCATTCACTGACCAGGAAGTCCGCACTCCGTAAAGTCATAGCTCACTAACAACTGAGCATGGTACACAGTGAAACAGAAAAACAGATATGAAATTATTACGATTCTGATTAAATTAGAAAACAGAACGAAAATCTCATAAATCAAGTGACAGTGAATCATATGTCTGCTCAGAATATTCAGACTAAATATTACGAGAGATTCACCCCTGGTCGGACCTGGTCTAGTTTACACAAGAGCTTGAGACCATCCAAAGTATCAGATCGATTTATAAGAAACGCGTAAACGCCATAAGCTCACTATACAAGTCAAAACGTGCGAGGTTTTAAGGTTTTACTAAATTGTCTTAACCTAAACATTACATTCCAAGGAGCAGGAAAGGCAAAAAAGGCAAAACTAACAAAGTTTGCGCAAAAGAAGCGCTACTATATATACACACGCGCTTGTGATAACCACTCATTATTCCGTGGACATGTAGCGTTGCCAGATATTTTCAGCCGAAAATATCACGTCATCCATATCAAGGCATCTTTTGGGTTGCTGACCTGGGTCAGAGACTTTACAGACTGGTCAGTCTTGTTGCTGACGAGGTGCCTCGTCACTTGGGGCCTTCCCGCCCATTTTTTGCTAGAAATAGCGAATCAGCGTTATCGAGGCAGCAATGAACACGACTGAAGACTCTGCCGCTGACGCTAATGATTGCTGATGTGTCCTCTGTGAACGGCACATGCTGCCATGACCATCACGAGTCACGTCACGTCACGACGACAGCATTTTCCGTAAATTGAACAGTGTCGAGCTCCAAAAGTTTTAGCAGTTCTCACATCTGGGTGTACACTCATGTTTCTCCTAAAATTAGCACCTGAGATCTGACGTTTTTGTACCAGTTTATGGAGCACTGTATGAGTTTATTTGCTGAAGGTTGTTTCAGTACACCTATCCTACGGAGCGCATCCATACAGATGCACAGTGTCTGATTTCTCACCCGTCATGGGGCGTGATCCAATCAAATGGCAGCATTATGCTGCTGCACCCAAGCATCGGATTTGTAAAGGGTCCTTTTGGGTACAAATACACCCTGTTTCTCGATGCTTGAACAAACGGGAGCCCCGGCTACAGTGTGCACGCGTGTTTGGATTCAATGGGCTGGTGCTTGAAACCGAAATGAACTTCAGGGGAACGGTAGACAACGGTTTTAAAAACTAAACGCGCTTTTAAGTTTGTTTTCGTGCGGTAAAAGTTCTTATACGGTAAAACCAATTTGGACGCATTGATGTCAGTCCAACCGGCTTATCAATATGTCGAATGTCAGTGTGGCGTGAAACAGGGTGTAGGTGGCGGGAAATGGACTACGGCGCCCAAGATTGCGCTGTGAAAAGTGGTAGAGGGGACACCCATAGCTTCTCAAACTTTGTAGGGTGAAGACTGTAATAGCACTTCAAAATCGCAATCCAGTCATCCTGTACCCCACCCGCTGGAAATGTGCAGATGCGGTAGGAACACGATGCGGCAGACCCCAGCAGACACCGGCATTAGTGGATGGGGTGCGGAGTCAAGTTTGACAAACGCTTCATAAAACGTGTTGATCTGAGCTTACGTCTGTAAGGGAAAGACCGATATTATAATACGCGTGACAAAATGGATGCACCACAACTACATGCGTTGCGAATCATGGATACACAACCAGAATCACCCCATCTTTTCGACCAACCAGAATGCCCCTCTTTCCCTCCCTCACCACCTTCACCACAAACGCTTGAGTAGCAGGACTGCTTTTTCTGTTTGTGTGCATGAAATTGGTCGGAGGGTTGGCCCTCCAAGAGCAGATTCATTCGCGCCCACATTGGAAACGTGTTGGATGATGTACTCTTGTTCAAAGCCTTGTGACACTGTCAGCTTGTGAAGGAGCTGCCCTTGTCCAACAGCGGTCCAGTGCTGAAAACCATACAGTACCGCGCTGACCCGCTCAATAGAACCAGTACACTTTCACTTGGTTTGGTGTGTTCTCTCGGACCTTCTGAGTGATTCTGTGTGGCCTTGGGATTGCCGGAAAAGCGCGGAAATCCCGACCAGATTTAGTTGGCAGCATTGAGTTCGTGGTTTGCAACCGCTCCTCTCAAATTCGCCCCTGCTGCATGTGCACGTCTGGGTCGCGTGGTGTATTTTTACTCTCGTAGTTCGAAAAAAGAAGCACTCGCTCACTTTTATTCGGCGCCGCATTCCTTCAAACGCACAAATTGTATCTCCATTCTGAATCCTCTCACCAGCGCATACTAGTCATTTTTTGTGAGCACCAAGGAGTCATTTTTTTGCGCGGCGAAATCCTTGCGCAGCGCTGCTTCCCCTGCGATACTTGACACCCCTGAAGAAACATTTCGCAGCGCTGGTCATTTGCACACCTTCTGACATAGATTCTCAGCGCATCTCCACCATCTCAGCGAGCAGCACATCTCCACATCTTCCGGCACAACTCGCTCCCGCAACTATGCCCACTCTCGCTTTCGAGCCTCTGCGCGCTGCGGAAGAGCCCTTGCGCGATCATGCAGCAGCCATGCCGTGCTTCCCTTTCGCGGCGCCCACCGTCGAACGCGAGATGGGCGCGCAATGCCGTGTGCCTACTGCGGAAGAGTGCACCGGCGGAAATTCTCCCGCGGAGGTGCAGTTAGATGAGGGCGGAAGAAGCCTGGGAAGGACGGCGTCTGGGGAGAGCGGGGAAAGCGCGGACGAGCTGCTGCTTCTGGATTGGATAATCGACGGCTCTTGCTCCACTGACGACTTGATGCTTCATCGCACTGCGACTGCTGACAGTCGCAGCGCCGACGCGAACGACATCCTCGCGTCGTCTTCTGCCGGTATTCGCGGAAACTTATCGCATTCGCCTCTGCGATCCTCGGCTAGCGACAGAAGCCTTGGCGGCCTTTGCGGCGACTCGAGAAACGGCAAGCGAGAGTTTCGCCGAAGCTGCTCGATGGAGGACATTAACAGAAGCGGCTGCGGCGTCGCGAGTGGCGGCGGGGGACGCGGCGGTAAACCCGGTGCCCGGATTCATGTGGAATCATCGCCGTCGTCTGTCCTGACGGGCGGTCCGTCGTCGCCCGCCGCGTCGGTCGATAGCTGCGCGAGTGATCTCACTTCGCCTATAAGCAGCCCCGTTATAGCAGAGAGGATCAGCATGGCTAAGCCGAGGACGTTGCATCTTCCGCCGCTACCGCCGAAGGCGCCCGTGCTGTCTGACACTACGTTGCGGACCATACCCGCTATAAGCGGCCCCGCGAGCTGCGCGCCGCCCACGGTTCAAGTTCAGCCGTTGCATCAAATCAGGTCATTTGGTGCGCCTCAGCACGCTGTTCCGTCCGCGCTTCCGCCGCCGATGCAGCAAAAGCAGCTCGAATCGCAACAAGGGCAGGTGGCGCAAGCGACGGCGAAGCAGCATCCGCTGGTGGCCTTGGACGAGCAGCGGCGGAAGCACCGCGCGTGGCTGTCGCTATTCTCCCCCTCTCTCGCGCAAACCCTCCCCCCGCTTGCGCCATCCGAGAGTGGCGCAGAGCTAAAAAAGCTTGCGGAGCTACGAACGCAATCTCCGAGCGCAGCACACGCGGAAGCGGAAGCGGAACAGCATGGGGTACGCGATTCACCGGTCTCACCGTTTTGCGCCGAATTCCGACCTTTCTCGTTGCCCCCAGCAAATGATGGGCAGCTGGGAATAACCGGCGGTTGTTTCGCGAATGGAAATTCGTCTGACGAACTCGCTGGCGACGTCACTCAGGCGATTCGTCAGGGGCTGGGATCTGTGAAGCTAGCAGGCAGTGGCAGCGGGCAGGAACAAAACTTCAGCCGTTCATTTTCGTATGATGTCACCACGCATGGAGGTGGTTTGCCGAACCACAATACGTCTGGCATTCGCCGAACCTCCAGTGACGTTTGGGAGGCGCCAGCAGATGGGATGTGCACTAATGGTAACGTGACTATGACGAAGCCGTCCAACCTGAGGAGGGGTGGCATGACAAAGCAGGGGCAGAAGAAGGTGAGGTGGGGGGCAGACGAAGTGTTTGAAATCCCTTCCCGCTGCTCCAGTATAGACTTCTGAGGGCAGTACATACGGTGGCCTCAAATGGGAATTAACGGCAAAAGTATATTAACGAAGTTGAAGCTGGGTTGAGCCCCCTGATTTGGTTGAGCTCCTAAATTACCGGTAGGAGGGATTGTACATTATTGCATTGTCCACTGGAACTGTGTTGTGGTACGTTTACCCCCATTCTACTGAAGCGTGGATTGTATTTTAAGCACCACCTTTCCACTTATAATTGACATAGTGGAGAGGAGTAGAAACTTTTAATTTGGCTTTCTTCCTAGGCTATACTGCCAACAGCCCCTCTCAACTGGAGCAAGAACTACAACCAGAAAACACTTGAAGCTTATTGTGACGTAGAAAGCACCTGTATTTTGCATCAATTGGCCACAACTAGATGTGAGTCTCAACCAGCACGTTCAAAGCCAGCCACATCTAGAATTCACCATTGTTGATCGCAACATAACCAGCAAACACCCTGCCACTCGTGGCCCGCATCTCATTGATCAACCGGTTCCAGTTGGACCCAAGCACGCCCACATAGTAGTCACACTCCGATGAGATAATCAGGTTCGCAAAGCTCACCCCCACCAGCTGTGCCCTGCCAGCCTTCTTCTCGTAGTCGATCAACCGCATGTCGCCCAGCTGCCTCTCGTTCTGCGAATAGAAGAAGGTCCAGTCCTTGAACTGCGCTGATTGGTCGATCACGGACTGGGCGGGAGAGGAGGGTTAGAGGGGAAGGGGAGAGATTGAGAAGAGTCATGTGCCTTTTGAGTCGACTCAGCAGTCTTTTTCTTTTGCTGATTAGAAGAAGGTCCAGTTCTTGAGCTGCGCTGATTGGTCGATCATAGACTGGGGAGAAATCAAGAAACGGACTGAAAAGAAGAAGGGGGAGGGTGGGAATGGGGGAAGAGAGCGCAAGTGTGCGGCGAAGGAGGGGCGGCTCTGCTGCCTCTTGTTCTGCGAGTGAAAGGAAACAGATTCCCTTAACTGTGCTGATTGGTTAATCACAGTCTGGACAGGAGAGGTGGGTTAGAGGGGAAGGAGAGGGGAAGGGGACTGTTTCACCTTAGGAACTCCTCACCTTGGGAATACCTCACCTTGAGAATACCTCACCTGGCGACCGCCTCACCTTGGGAATACCTCACCTTGCGACCGCCTCACCTTGGGAAAACCTCACCTTGGGACCGCCTCACCTGCATTTCAGTGCTGATCCACACGAATCGGATGTCGGGAACGTGGAGTCTGAGGCGGTGCATATAGAACATAAAGGAGTTGAAAGAGCTCAGCTTCATCTCACTCCCCTTGTCGCCCTGCCGAATGTGCAGGCTCACCATCGGCCGAGGCATATACGCCTCTCGCCCCACCCCCTCGTACAGGCTCGTCAGATAGGCTCGGAAGCTGGGGGCAGGACCGGGAGAGCTTGCCGAGCCTGAGCAGCTGGCGACGCCGAGCCCGGGCCAGGCCCGGGATTGCATGGATGGATCGGCAGAGGTAAGGAAAGATGGATCGGAGTGGTTGAGACTGAGGGGGTGGAGAGATGTCGAGGAGGCAGAAGCAGGGAGTGAAGAGGGGGAGGCAGCAGAGAGGTGGTCGTTGTAGAGTCGGAGGAGGGCGGCGCTGCGATCGCGGGCCTGCACGGTGTGGGTTGCCACGCGCAGCCCGTAGGCGCCGTGGCGGATGCGGTTGGTGAGATGGCAGAGGTACGGCGAGGGCCAGCGCAGCATGAAGCGCAGCGCTTGGCTGCGCCACCAGTGCACCTGAAAGGGAAAGGGGAAATGGGGGAGATTGGATGCGGTCGGTGAGATTGCAGCGCATGCAAGTGACGTGATGTGGTGTGGTGGGAACACACAGAGGTATGCCACTGGCCATTGCAGAATGAAACGCAAGACTTAGGGGGGGCGAGTGAGTGAATGGAGAGGAAAGGGGGTGGGAGGTGGAGGGTTGAGGGAGAAAGAGTGGAAGAAACTGAGTTACTGAAAAGGCGAACCTACACAACCCCGTGAACCTGTTTTTGAGTCGACTCAACTCAAAAACACCCTACACCACCCGTTGAACTACCACATCACCGCACACCGCGTCTCCATCCACCCACACCACCCCATTCTGCACACATCACCGCACACCACCTCTCCATGGACCCACATCATGTCCATGCCCTTGCAGCTCTATCACGTTGCTCCGACTGACGAGCCACAAAAACCTCTCCATCTACCAACATCCCACTCCATCCCACTCGATGCCACTGCAACGCACCTTGATGTGCTGGGGATTGTCTCTCTCCACCTGCCCCTGCAGCTCGATCATGTTGGGTCGCTCCAGGTAGGCCGTGTCCCACTGGCTGATAGGAGCGGACAATGGGGAGGGCAAGGAAGTATGCATCGCATGTTGAGACTCTTTCACACTTCTCTTTCAAACGTCTCTCTCCACCTGCCCCTGCAGCTCTATCATGTTGGGTCGCTCCAGGTAGGCCGTGGCCCACTGGCTGGCACGGGAACAAAAGGATAAGACAAGGGGGGAGTGTATGCTGATATGCCTCAAAAGCGCCAGAAGGAGCGACACGCGTCCCCTTCATTGAACCATTTATACATGTTAGGTGCTGCTTTCGTGCTGCTGCTGCTGCTGCTACTCTATCTCACCGACCGTCATCTGGCTATGCTGGCACAGCGCAAGCAAACTGGCTCCTCTCCCTCGTCTCTTGTCCGGAAACACTGCCCTCATGCATAGCCTCCACCCACCCAACCTCACCTGGCAATGCTGGCTTCGAACTGAAGCCCATTGAAGGGCTCCCCATGGAAGCACACAATGGGGTGGTTCGACACTAGCACCTCCTCCTTGGAGCTGGGCGTGGCGAGTGGTGGGTGTGATGGGTGGTGGGCGTGCAGCAGGTGCTGGGAGGGACCGGTGCTTGTGGTTGTGGCCCCTCTATCACCTGGCAATGCTGGCTTCGAGCTGAAGACCATTGAAGGGCTCCCCATGGAAGCACACAATGGGGTGGTCCGATGCCAGCACCTCCTCCTTGGTGCTGGGCGTGCAGCAGGGCGGCAGCGCCCCTGTGCTGTTGGAATTGAGCGCGATCTCCTCGCAGTCAGGAGAGGTCAGAGGGAAGAAGTAGCAGTTGAACGAGCCCCATGCTCCTGTGGCTGGTATGGTGAGAGGTGGAATGGGGGAAGGCGAGAGGGGTGGGATAAGCGGAGGGAGACAGGAAACGAACCAAGCACCTCCTCCTTGGTGCTGGGCGCGCAGCAGGGCGGCAGCGCCCCTGTGCTGTTGGACTTTGAGTGTGATCTCCTCGCAGTCAGGGGAAGTGAGAGGGAAGAAGTAGCAGTTGAACGAGCCCCACGCTCCCGTGGCTGGTGTGGGCAGGAAAGGGGGGGGGGGAGGGGAGAAAACGTGATTGTAACTAAAATAATGTGGATGGTTGTATGTGTGAGAGGAGGGTGGGAGGAGATGGGGGGAGAAGCGGGGGTGAGTGGTAGCGTGAGAGAGTGAGTGAGACATGGGCAATGATTAGCACCGTGTGAGTGAGTGAGTGAGTGTGGTTCATTCATTGCCAGACTGCTGTGAGGATGATGTGCTCGCTATAAGCATACTATGTTAAATTTAACATACTCGCTATAAGCAAACTCACCATTGCACTCGTCGTGCTTGGCGCGGTCAAACGACGGATACTGGAGAACCAGCGTGCGGTTGTGGCGCATGGCCAGGCTGAGAATGGCCGTTATGATGTGCAACTGTATTGAGAAGACGAAAGGAGGAGGGGAGAGGGGAACAGAGGCGAGGGGGACGAGGGGTGGGAGGAAAGTAAGCGAGGTGGGTGGCTGTGACGCATGGCGAGGCTGAGAGTGGGCGTCATTATGTGCAGAGAAGGGGGAACGGAGGGAGGTGGAGTGGGAGAGAAGGAGGGGAGGATCGTTGTGGGCACAAAGGCAGGGAACGAGGTTGTGGCGCATGGCTAGGCTGAGAATGGCCGTCAGTATGTGCACCTGTGGGGAACGAGAGGATGCAGGGGAGGGATGAAAGGCGAGGGGGAGAGAGTAGGGGGAGAAATGACAGAAATGCAAATCCTGGACTGCGACCCGATCCCACTCACACTCACTCACCTGCGACCCGATCCCACTCACACTCACTCACCTGCGACCCGATCCCACTCACACTCACTCACCTGCGACCCGATCCCACTAACACTCACTCACCTGCGACCCGATCCCACTCACACTCACTCACCTGCGACCCGATCCCACTCACACTCACTCACCTGCGACCCGATCCCATGGGCGATGTAGGCCCAGTGCGCAATGAGCAGGCGCCTGCCCTCACACCGATTGGGCGGGAACTGGTGCTCCCATATGTCCCTCTGTGCCACACGTGTCATGCCCAGATTGGCTGCGTCTGAACCACGAATCTGCAAGGAGGAAGAGCAGGGATGAGAGGGGGAACGGGAGAGACGGGGAAAGGGGATGGGCAAGGCGGTTGACGTCAAGAGCAGGTAAGGTGGTTGATGACAAGAGCAGGTAAGGTGGTCAATGACAAGAGCAGGTAAGGTGGCGCGATGGGGAACAGAGGCATGGGGGCCGAGGCGAGATGTCCGTGCTAAGGCTAAGAAAGACGCTTGAACATGCCTACTGACGCACACGGGAGCGAGCCTGATGTCTGTGTAGACAAATGTCACTGGTTGTGATGAAATATGAGATGATCACATCATATGCACACCCATACACACCCGTTCACACCCATACACACCCGTTCACACCCATACACACCCGTTCACACCCATACACACTCATACACACCCATACACACCCATACACACCCATACACACCCATACACACCCGTTCACACCCATACACACCCATACACACCCATACACACCCGTTCACACCCGTTCACACCCATACACACCCATACACACCCATACACATCCATACACACCCATACACACCCATACACACCCGTTCACACCCGTTCACACCCGTACACACCCATACACACCCATACACACCCATACACACCCGTTCACATCCGTTCACACCCGTACACACCCATACACACCCATACACACCCATACACACCCATACACGCCCGTTCACACCCGTACACACCCGTACACACCCATACACACCCGTTCACACCCATACCCACCCATACACACCCATACACACCCATACACACCCATACACACCCATACACACCCAATCATACCCACCCATACACACCCATGGCGGCTGTGGGTTGCAGCCGCAGCAGTCTTTAGGACGAGCCCACTCAGGCGACTCCCCATTGGGCCCTCGCTGCTCCGCCGCCAGTCTGTGCGCCGACACCTCGCTGCACGCCTCCAAATGCGGAGCTGCTGCCACGTCAGCGGGCAGGGATATCTTTTCCGGGGGCAGAAGAGACTCTTTTTGCAGCCCGTACGCCTCCTCCCATTGCTGTGAGGAAAAGGAATTGTCGGGGAAAAGGGGGGAGGGACTGGCAGGAAGGATTCAGGTCGGGAGGAAAGGGATTGGCATGCAGTATTGAGGAAAGGGGGTGGAGAGTGCGGTTCAAAGGGGTAGAGTGAGGCACCACGACATGTGCTTAA
Source organism: Closterium sp. NIES-65 (assembly GCA_948144175.1). Lineage (NCBI taxonomy): Eukaryota > Viridiplantae > Streptophyta > Zygnematophyceae > Desmidiales > Closteriaceae > Closterium > Closterium sp. NIES-65. Next base: position 120,992 of record CANXME010000144.1, read on the forward strand.
AATAACCAAATGACTGAACCATCGAGCGACGCAACTTGAAGAGCTCGTGGCCGCGCTTGAGCCCTTCAAGTTGAATTTCAGCCGACTCAAACGTCACCTCGTGGAGGGGGATTCTCCCTTCACAGCAGGCAGGAAACCCCTTTGAGCCGACTCAAAAGTCACAGACAGACAGACAGACAGACAGACGCACCTTGTAGAGCTTTGAGACTCAAAAGTCACAGCCAGACAGACAGACGCACTTTGTACAGCTCGTGACCGCGCTTGAGCCCTTCGAGTTGCCTTTTCAGCCGACTCAAACGTCACCTCGTGGAGGGGGATTCTCCCTTCACAGCAGGCAGGAAACCCCTTTGAGCCGACTCAAAAGTCACAGACAGACAGACAGACAGACAGACAGACAGACAGACGCACCTTGTAGAGCTTTGAGACTCAAAAGTCACAGCCAGACAGACAGACGCACTTTGTACAGCTCGTGACCGCGCTTGAGCCCTTCGAGTTGCCTTTTCAGCCGACTCAAACGTCACCTCGTGGAGGAGGCTTCCCCCTCCACAGCAGGCAGGAAACCCCTTTGAGCCGACTCAAAAGTCACAGACAGATAGACAGACGCACCTTGTACAGCTCGTGACCGCGCTTGAGGCCTTCGTCTGCTTGCAACCTCCCGCCGTCTAGATGATCGCCGACGGCTAGCGACGGAGTTACCAGCAGCAATGCAACGCTGGCGATGGAAACGACATGAATTAACGCAGATGCACGCATGGTCCAGTCTCCAGTCATTGGTGGATTAAGGTCGATGTCGCACTAGTAAGACGGCTCGACACAAGCCTAAAACTAGGTAGAGTCTTATGTTTGTCCTAGGGTTAGCACTGGCATGACGATCGGCGAGAGACACCCAGAGCCTGTTTAGGTTTGTCCTAATCAGCTCATAGATAAGTACTTAGCAGCAGGGAAGGAACAATCACGCCTGTCGATTGCAACAAGTGGATCAACCAGATACGGCGACAGCGAGACTCAGCGCGAGCGTGAGCATGAGAACGAATGGAGCGACTCGCCGACGCCAACTTCACTAGATAGGCGTTGACCCTGATAAATGATGCCTATCGTTGAACTGGTTGGCAGCCGGCGCGCGGAATAATTCATACACTGTTGAGGTAGCTAGCGATACTTACTGCTGCATCGCCGAGGCGAGCTAAGGGTGTTGAGCAACTTGCCGCGCCGACAGGTGCACAGTCAGGTTAGGAATCAGGTCTGGATAATGCGAATTCCGTATTGGCGATGAAGCCGATTGAGATTTCTTCGCTACTAAACATCATTTTCCACAATTCGACCGTGAATAGAGCCTTTCAGAATTAGTAATCTACACTAAGTTTAAGGTAAAATTAGACAAACCTGGGAATTCTTGTGAGAAAAAAGGCTATGAGCGGCTGATTCTACGACCTAGAAGCACTATGAATGAAATATACGTTCCTGGGCTACCTGAATCAAGGTTTATAGTATCTTCATTATATTATCACGCCTCTACCTTATCACACAATTGTGGACAGATGGCCTTCTTTGATGTCACTGGAGCAATGAGATGGGATGGAGTGTATCGCAAGAATGTCCGGTGTTGCGTCCTTGGCCTTTGCTGTTTCCAGCACCAGCACCTGCACACACAACCATGCCCATATATAGAAACACATAAATACATGCAAGATGTACGTTCCAGTGGCTTGCGGGACACTGCCACACCAACATAAACGGCACGCTGCCTGAAATGGCTCAGTGCAGCACAGAATTCCCTCCCAGTCCCGCCTGACTGACCTGGTCGTAATCCGGGTCGAACTGCATGAATGGCTCGGAGCACTCCTCCACGAGCCACGCCGAGCAGCCACGAGCCACCAAACAAACACTTTCCTTCTGACGAATAGCCCCCCACCCAACCACCCACCCACCCACTCCGCACCCCCCACCCCCAACCCCCCCCTTCTCCCAACCCCTCCCCTGCCACCCACCTGGTCGTAATCCAGGTCGAACTGCATGAACAGCTGAGAGCACGCCTCCACGAGCCACGCCTACAAGACACCCAGGCCCACCTGATCGTAGTCAAGGTCCACCAACTGCTCGGTGCGCGCCTCCACGAGCCACACCTTGCACACTCTTCATGAACTTCCCTCCATTGACCCGCACTCTCACCTCCCTCGTACCTGGTCATAGTCAAGGGTCAAACTGCATGAAGGGCACGGTGCACTCGTCCACGATTTTTGAGGCGCCTCAACCCCACCCCCCCCCCCCCCCCCTGTACCTGGTCGTAGTCCAGGTCAAACTGCATGAAGGGGTCGGTGCACTGGTCCACAAGGCGAGCTATCTCAACACCCAAACACCAAACCCCCAATGCATCGATTCTCCTTGATTGATCACGAATCCTTCCCAGGCTTACCTGGTCATAGTCGAGGTCAAACTGCATGAAGGGGTCGGTGCACTGGTCCACGAGGCGAGCGAGCTGCAGCAGGTTCTTCACCGGCACGCCGTTGAAGCCCACCACCTGTGTGTTCACCACCTCCTCATAGCCTATGTTCACATCCGCCACCAGCACCTGCTCACGGGGGAGGCGCATAGGGGAAGGGCATGGAAGAAGGGCATGTATTCAGGTGAAGAGAGAGTGAGCCGACCCCATACCTGCGTGTTCACCACCTCCTCGTAGCCTATGTTCACATCCGCCACCAGCACCTGCACATGGAGGAAAAGGGCACAGGGTAAAGTGTATGCATGCGGCAAACAGCTTTTAGCTGAACCTACGGCAGTCAAGTGTCGTGGTGATAGTTCACATTTGCCAACAGCACCTGCGCATGGGGAACGGGCATACACGCAACAGGGGTTTACTTGTGATGCATATGCCACCTGCACCTGCACACGGATATGAGTATGCATGCGACAAACAGCTTATAGGTGAACCTAGGCCGGTCAGAGGACGTGATGTTCACATATGCCAGCAGCAGCTGGGCATGGGGAACAAGCATACATGAATCTTCCCACACTTGGATTTCAGCACACAGATCACTGCTGGCGGTCACACAACTTTTGAGGCGCCTCAAAAGTGATTTCAGCACACCGATCACTGCTGGCGGTCACGCAACTTTTGAGGCGCCTCAAAAGTGATTTCAGCACACCGATCACTGCTGGCGGTCACGCAACTTTTGAGGCGCCTCAAAAGTGATTTCAGCACACCGATCACTGCTGGCGGTCATGCAACTTTTGAGGCGCCTCAAAAGTGATTTCAGCACACCGATCACTGCTGGCAGTCACGCACCTGGGAGATGACGGCCACTTGCTCGTCATCTGACTGTCTCCTGCGGTGGTGCATCAGCCTATCCAGCAGCGTCCATAAACGCTTGAATGTAACCTGCCTGATGTTCCATACAGCTGCTACATCTGGAATAGAACCCACCTGTGAGATGACAACCACTTGCTCATCGTCTGACTGTCTCATGCGGTGCATGAGCTTATCCAGCAGCTTCACCGGCGCGTCATAGTCATAGTCCTTGCCGTACTGCCAGCAGACACAGGGAGGGAACAGTGGGTAGGGGGTAACTGTGAGTCATAGTCCTTGCCGTACTGCCAGCAGACACAGGGAGGGAACACACAGGTTAGACGATTATGGGGGGTTTACGGGTGGGAGGGTTGGAATGAAAGGACTCCCCGACTGTCGCATGTGGTGCATCAGCTTGTTCAGCAGCTTTACCGGTGCATTGTAGTCATAGTCCTTGCCCTACTGTTGGGAAGCAACACGAGGGAACAACGGACAGGGAATAGCTATGAGCCACAGTCCTTGCTGTACTGTTAGGAAGCAAGCAAGCAAGCACACAAGGAGTTGGGCGGAGCACTGGTGACCCAGGTGAGCACAATCCCCACCACTATGAAGTAGGAGGGAGGCAATAGTGCAATGTGCACCGGCACCAGCCGCTTGTGCTGCTGAAAGCCCACCTCTAGCCCTTCTGCACGCACCTTTCCCCAGGACACCTCCCACACCTTCTCACTCACCTCAGCCCTGAGATAAGGCACAGTGACCCAGGTGAACACAATCCCCGCGACAGTGAAGTATGATGGGGCAAGCCCTGCGATGTGAACGGGCACCATGTGCTTGTGCCGCCTCAGCTCCACCTACAGCTGCAGCACCACCCTGCCCAGCTGGCCCTCCACACCTTAAAACAAACACACACATCAGCTCACCTCTGCCCGGAGGTAAGGCACGGTGACCCAGGTGAACACAATCCCTGCCACGATGAAATACGAGGGCGGCAGCCCCGCAATGTGCACGGGCACCATGCGCTTGTGCCTCCTCAGCTCCACCTGCAGTTGCAGCACCTTGCCGCCCCTCAGCACATTGATCTGTGCCGTCTCCCCCTCGTACTTCTGAGACACCAGGTAGCTGAAGCCTATGCGCTCGCCCTTGCGAAACGGCACTGGGGGCAGGGAAAGTGGGTGGGGGGGAAGGGCGGGAGAGGGGGACGGAAATGCAGGACGCGCGGGGGAACGGAGAGCAGTGACGAGCACGGCAGAGGGGCAGGGGGTGGGACAGGCTGTGCACGGCAGCTCCACCTGCAGTTGCAGCACCTTGTTGGCCCTCAGCACGTTGATCTGTGCCATCTCCCCCTCGTACTTCTGAGATACTAAGTAGCTGAAGCCTATGCGCTCGCCCTTGCGGAGCGGCACTGGGACGAGACGAGGAGGGCACATGTGGGGCAGAGAGGCTGTGGGAGGCAGGCAGGCAGGGGACGCACGGAGGAAGGGAAAGGAGAGATGAAGGGTTGGCTCCGTCATTGGCAACAGCGACGCTATCAAACGACAGAAGGGTGAGTGACGCCCGCAACAGATGGGCTGCGACCCCATTGAAACATCCCCTGGGTGCAAACCAGCTTAACTTCGCACATATCTGAGCCCACACTGATCACCACCGCCAACCTACCAAAGCCACACACCCACCCACCTGTGCCATCATGAGCAACAGCCACGCCATCCCAAGACAGCAGGATGTCGGACGTCTGCCGCAGCTGGGCTGCAGAGGTGCTGAGAACTCTCAGACCTGGATTGCTCTCACACGCACATACCTGTGCCGTCATTTGCCACTGCCACGCCATCGAAGGACAGCAGGATGTCTGAGGTCTGCAGCAGCTGGGCGGCAGGCGAGGTGGGCTCCACCCGCCTCACCCTCACGCCCTTCTGCCCCGCCTCCATGCCGAGCGCCTTGCGCATGTCTGGATTCTCCATCTTCTGCCACTCCACGCCCAGGATGGGGAACCCTGGTGAGAACAAGGGGGGCGGAGCGAAAAGGAGCAGGGGTGAGTTGACAACCATTCATCACGCGCCCCAGTGCGTTCCTCCATGCCCAGCGCCTTGCGCATGTCTGGATTCGCCATCTTCTGCCACTCCACGCCCAGGATGGGGAACCCTGGCGAGCAAGGAGTAAGGAGGGAAAGGCCGAAAGAAGGGCAGGAGAGCGAATTCAGACAATGTGAGATTTGTACTCGCGACACAATAAGCAGCCCTTCTGCCCCGCCTCCATGCCCAGCGCCTTGCACATGTCCGGATTCTCCATCTCCTGCCACTCCACTCCTAGAATCGGGAACCCTGGAGGGTAACGGGGGACAGGACGAGGAGAAGGCAGATAGAGCGAGTTTGGGACACTGTTGGAGATGAAATTATGACAGCAGGCAGCTTCCATCCCCAGTGCCTTGCGCATGTCTGGATTTTCTCCATCTTATGCCACGCTATGGAGGGGGGGGAGAGGGGGAGACCGGCAGGGAGGGGAGGAGAGTGTGAGAGCAGTGTTGCATGTAGAACGAATCACAAGGAAATTCATCATCCGCGCTCTGCCCCACCTCCATCCCCACCCCAATGCTTGCGAACCCAAACCCCACCTACCTGTGTAGTGGCCGTTGCGGTCGTAATCCGAGATGAAGTGGTGGATGACGGGCGTGGGGATGATATACCCGAATGTTCTCCGCCTCATCCCCCCGCATCGACTGGAACGCAATCCCCACACACTCGCCCGCCGCAGTGAACGCCGGCTCGCCCGAGTTGCCCGAGTTGATGGCGGCGTCGATCTGCACCGCACAGCAGCTCCGACGCCCCGTGCACGTATGCTGTCACCTCGATGCGCGACACCACTCCACTGGTCACTGAGATTGTGTCGCCGCCTATGGGGTATCCAACCACTGTCACTGGGTCCTGGGGTTGAGGTGGGAGTGGGGAGAGCGGGGAGGGGGAAGGACGGATGGGAAGGGGGGGTCGGGGGAAGATGGGGAGTGAAGGGGCCTGGGGATGATAGTGCCCCGAGTTGATGGCGGCGTCGATCTGCACGCCCAGCAGCTCCGACGCCCCGTGCACGTATGCTGTCACCTCGATGCGCGACACCACTCCACTGGTCACTGAGATTGTGTCGCCACCTATGGGGTATCCAACCACTGTCACTGGGTCCTGGGGTGAGGTGGGAGGGGGGAGGGCGGGAGGGGGAAGGACGGATGGGAAGGGGAGGGTCGGGGGAAGATGGGGAGTGAAGGGGCCTGGGGATGGTAGTGCCCCGAGTTGATGGCGGCGTCGATCTGCACGCCCAGCAGCTCCGACGCCCCGTGCACGTACGCTGTCACCTCGATGCGCGACACCACCCCGCTTGTGACTGATATGGTGTCTCCACCAATCGGATACCCCCACCAAGTCACTGGGTCCTGAGGGAGGGGGAGGGGAGGGGCAGAGGGCAGGATGGGAAGGAAGAGGGTTGGGGGAAGAAGGGGAGTGAAGGGGCCTGCGGATGGGGATAGAGCCCCCTCTGAGTTGATGGCGGCGTCGATCTGCACGCCCAGCAGCTCCGACGCCCCCGTGACACGTATGCTGTCACCTCGATTCGTGACACCACTCCGCTTGTGACTGAAATGGTGTCGCCTCCTATCGGATACCCAACCACCGTTACAGGGTCCTGGGGGGCTGGGCAGAGAAAGAGGGAGGGGAAGGCCGGGGGAAGAGGGGGATGGGAGAGGGTTGGAGAAAAGAGGGGGAGTGTAGTGGCCTGGAGATGGGGATAGAGCTTCCCACCCAATTGATGGCGGCGTCGATACTGCACGCCCAGCAGCTCTGACGCCCCGTGCACGTGCGATGTCACTCTACCGGGGAAAGTCCCCAACCTTACCTGGAGGTGCGGGAGAGACCCCAGCCATACCTGGAGTGCGGGAGAGACCCCAGCCATACCTGGAGGTTGCGGGAGAGACCCTAGCCATACCTGGAGTGTGCGGGAGAGACCCCAGCCATACCTGGAGGTGCGGAGAGAGACCCCAGCCAATAGCCTGGAGGTGCCGGGAGAGACCCCAGCCCTACCTGGAGGGCGGGAGAGACCCCCAGCCATACCTGGAGGTGCGGGAGAGACCCCAGCCATACCTGGAGGTGCGGGAGAGACCCCAGCCATACCTGAGGTGCGGGAGAGACCCCAGCCATACCTGGAGGTGCGGGAGAGAACCCCAGCCATACCTGGAGGTGCGGGAGAGACCCCAGCTTGAGTGGCTGGCACGTCCTTCCAGAACTCATCATCCTCCACTGACAGTAGCGCTGCATTCCGTGGGAGTGAGTGCAGCGCGGGGACTGAGAAGGGGAAAAAGTGGGAGATGGTCGGGGTGAGGAGGAGACACATTAGTGGGTGAATGGCCAAGGCTGTATGTCCTTCCAGAATTCATCATCCTCCACTGAGAAGAGTTGCTGGATTCGCGAGTTTCAAGTGGGTGGGTCACAGAGGAATGGGGCGACGCATGGGTGGAGGAGAGTGGGTAAGGATGGGGGAAAAACGAGGGGTTGATGAGGACGATGAAAAGGACACATGGAAGATATATGAAGACGAACGGCTATGGGTCAAAACTAGGAAACAATATCGGATAACTAGCTGAAAGAAGGCCAAGTACGCATACCTATATCGCACTCAGTGCCCACAGCAAGCACTGTTGCGAGGGTACTTGGTGTCTGATCCCCTCTTCTTCACTTCACCTGCGGGGAGGATCGTGGAGAAAGGGTGTGAGGCAAGGGGTGTGGAGGAAAGGGCGTGAGGCAAGGGTGTGGAGGAAAGGGCGTGAGGCAAGGGTGTGGAGAAAAGGGCGTGAGGCAAGGGTGTGGAGGAAAGGGCGTGAGGCAAGGGTGTGGAGGAAAGGGCGTGAGGCAACGGTGTGGAGAAAAGGGCGTGAGGCAAGGGTGTGGAGAAAAGGGCGTGAGGCAAGGGGTGTGGAGGAAAGAGCGTGAGGCAAGGGTGTGGAGGAAAGGGTGTGAGGCAAGGGTGTGGAGGAAAGGGCGTGAGGCAAGGGTGTGGAGAAAAGGGCGTGAGGCAAGGGTGTGGAGGAAAGGGCGTGAGGCAAGGGTGTGGAGAAAAGGGCGTGAGGCAAGGGTGTGGAGGAAACGAAAATGAATTACAGTTGAGGAGCTGGGGTTCCATAAGATAAGAACTCGCGGGCGTGGACTAAGATTCCTGCGAGTTAAGGAGTTTCTTGTACCTACTTGAATTTCTGGGAAGTTTTATCGTTTTGTTCCTTAAAGTTGCTTTAAGCCGTTTCTTCAAGATCGTTGCTGTTCCATGCTGACTTTTGAGTCGCTCAAAAGTTAGATCGATGTATTCCATTATGAGTTTCGATCTCATTCTCACCTGCGTGGTGCTCATCTCATTCTCACCTGCGTGTGGTGTTCCACGAGTGCGCGTTGGTGAGCACACGGCGGTTCTCAATGATGAACCCGCTGCTGTTGGAACTGTTGCGCGTGCAAGGGGAGAAGGGGGCGGGGAGGAGATGGCGGCGGAAAGGAAAGGGAGGGAGATGGTGAACGAGGAAAGATAAGGAGTGGGTACGGGAGAAAGGCGGAATGGTGAGGGAGGGAGGAGGAGAATGAGTCAAGGGCAGATGGGGGGAACCGAATCACCCGGCCTTTGCAAGCATTCAACCAACGTACCTGTACTGTCTCTTGCGCTGCCAGGGAAGGGAGAAGTTGGGGTCAGTGTGCACGCAGAACACCTTCACAACCGAGTCCAACGCCTTCTCATCCCTCACAATCCCACTCCCCGCTGCCCCAGCCTCATGCACCACCTCCTGCAGCTCCTCCCCGCCTCTCCCCGCCCCTCCCGCCGCCCCCGCGACCCCAGCACCTCCCCCGCCCCTTCCCCCTTTCCCCGCTCCGCCTGTCTCCCCATCAGCATGGATAGGCGGAGCAGGGGACCGCTTCCTGGGGCCTCTTCCTTTCCCCGCGCCTGCCGCTCCCCCTGGGGACATGGGGCGGTCAGGGGAAACAAGTCCAGCGCCAGCCTTACCCCCTCTCCCCCGCGCCCCACGACCCCGTCCGCGAGCCCCCGCGCCTCTGCTTGCGCCTCCCGCTCCTCCCCTGCCTTCTCCGCGTGCTCTGCGCGCGCCCCGGCGTTGCTGCTCCTCCCCTGTTGGGGACTCCTCGCCTGAACCTCCCTGCTCTTCGTCCGCGTCCCCCTCGTCCTCTCGCTCAGCAGCCTCATCTGCCTTTTCCAGCTTTACCGTCTCCTCTGCTACCCCTTCTTCCCCTCCTTTCCCCGCTTCCCCTTCTTTCCCCGCTTTCCCTGCCTTCCCTGCTTTCCGTGCTGCTGGCGATGCTACTGCCTTTGCAGCTGCTGCTGCTGCGGCCTTTCCTGCTGGTGATGCTGCTGGTGGGAGGAGAGAGGAGAGGCGCGAGTGAGTCGTGTGCGAGGCACCAGTCTGTATGAAATTGCATTGACATCTGAAATAAATTCTATGACAGCGATCAAACGTCAAAACCATTGACATCTGCTCCTCCCCTCTCTTCCCCCTCCTCCCCCTTCCCCTTTTCCCCCTCCTCCTTCCTCTCCCACCTGTCCAACCCCAACCCCCCCACCTTTCCCCCCAACGCCTCCGCCAACTCACCTCCCTTGCCCTTCTCGCCCGACCGTCGTCTCTTAGCGTCCATCTCCCCGTCTGATGACCCTCGCTTCCTTCCCCGAGATTTCGGGGAACCTCCGTTTGGCAGGCTCGGGGACTCTCCGGGCTTCTGGCTCCGCAGCTGTCTGCCACTCTGCCCTGGCGACCCGTCAACCGCAGCAGGACCCCCAGGAGATTTTGCAGGAGATTTTCCAGGCAGCGCGAGCGGCGACGTAGCGATGGGAACCTCAGCAATGCTGGGGCTGTCGGAAAGTCCGCGCTGGGAAGCGGGGGAAGCGGCGGCGGCAGGAGAAGCCTTTCCGCGGGCAGAGGCGGATGCGGGGGACTTGCGAGAAGCCCCGCCTCTTCTGGCGCGCGGAGGCATGGCGCAATGCGGGGATGGTCGTCCGGGGATCCGACGGCGGTGATTAATAAGGAGGGGAGTCGATCGTACGGCGTGAAGTGGACGCGAGCAATTTGCAAGTCAACGGTAGAATGAATCACTGGAATCAGGAAAGGGAACATATGGAAAGAAAGAATGAAAAGTACATAGTTATAGGCGGCTTGACTTCAGGCTGGAAGATGCACTGAAGAATAAAAGTGTGCGAAGAAACGACCTGAACGGGTGTACGGCAGAGATGTAGGCACTAACACGGCGATAAGACCGGCGTGAAGAACCTCAACGTCTAATTGCTGCTACGACGATCGCGGCGAGATTTCAGACGAAGAGTATCAACGATCGGATTTTAATCAGAAAACCTCCTTCGCAAGGTGGATCTTGACTCGAACTAAAGCCCGAAACAGGCTGTTCTATTTACCGCTGAACCTGCAATAGTCGCAGAGTTCGCCGCTGTCGTTAGTTCTTAGGAATGCTTCACGCCGTTCGACTCATGCTTCCTGCTTCGAGGCTGAAACCTCGAGATTCTCCGCTGGGGATTCTCGAACCTCGAGAAATGGCCAGCCTGATCAGAAACACACTTTCATATCGGCTCTCCCCTCCCCTCCCCACCACTGTTTTTCCGTTCCCGATTTCTGAGTCGCGCGCGAAATACGCCACTGCGCACAAACGGTCCGAAAAGTTTTTTCGGATCCTGGTTCCGCGCGCGACGATGTCAGGGGGAGGGGGTGCGGAGTGCGCACGGAAAGGTATGCACGAGTTGCGCTGCGGAGTGAGATTGACGGGTTGCGGGGAATTCCGGTCGATGCCGTCCAAAAAGGCCTACAAAAATGCTTATGTCTCACACAATGTAGAGATGTCGATGCTGTGCACTGATATCGGAGAGTCTTATAATGTAGCAGTATGTTCCTCCACACACGCAAGCTGAGCACTGTCAGCGTTTCCTCATCACGAGTTCCCATAGCTCCCAAAATATTTCATCTTGCATTCACCACGACCTTTCAGCGCCGCAACTCAAGCTCTTCATGCAATGATTAAAACGCGACTCGCTACTGATATGCACAGATCACCCTTAGGAAAGCTCACGTGTTGTGCTCAATAGCAATAGCGTCGATTTTTCAGCTTATCGTCGAGTCGAAAGGTGGTCAAGCTGGCCAATAAGCTTGTCGTATTGGTTCGACAAGCAAAGTGGGCTTGATTTTTTTACAGCCGAGCTCGAGAGGACAAGGAAGCTCGCCACGCTCAACTATGGCTCCGAATTTCGGAGTGATCGTGCGCGCCGCATTAGCCGGGTCAGTGGCGGCTGCGGCTAAGATCGGCGGCGCGTTGAAAGCAGCTGGCGGAGTCAAGATTGGGTCCGCCGCCGCCGCTGCCGCCGCGCTGACCGCCGCTGCGACGACGATGGGGACCGGGAGTAACAGGCCAGAGGGAACCTCGGGATCTCCGATCGCCCCAGCAGCACCCAAGGCATGATGGAAGACCATCTGGGGTGGTCGATCATTAGGACGTCAGCTGAATGCATACGTTTGTGTAAACTCCCATACAGCATGACCGAACACCATAGCATTTCTAGTGAGAATAGGCTCTCCGTGACTCTTTAGGAAGATACGGCTTCTCGTTATGACAACCATTAGAAGACCAGAACTCAGGAACACGAACTGGAACAAGGCAA